>JAQBSW010014080.1:0-12379 GCA_029291075.1 Eudiplozoon nipponicum
TTCGAGCCATGTACGCTGCAAATTCTGGAGGGTACGTGATGAGTTCCCGATATGAAAACGGAATCTAGGATTTATTGCCTTATCTATTTCATACAACGCCTATTTTATACTCCCTTATGTATTTATATAATGGGACAGGTGTTTATATGATCATAAACTTGATTTAAAGAAATTTTATCGCCGCTCGCACAATGAATATTCATTTAAATAAGTATTATAATTGTTTTTTTACAAAAACGAATTTCATATTATAAGCTGTAAATAAATTTGATTAAGAACTAAGTGTTTGATTAGCAGGTGCGCTGTTTAAAATGTAACGATTAATATTAGAATTATTAGAATAGACAAAATATTAGTGTGTCTACAAATATCCACGGTGCCATAATACATCATTGATGAAGATTAACACAATACTATTTGCAGAGGGAGGATGATGCAATATATCAAGAACCAATATTATAGTGGGTCAACGAAGATGAAATTGACAGCTTTCATATTATTTATTTCATTGTTGACTTACTTACTTAACAATAATTGATTGCTCGGGTGGTGGTAACAATTCTTTAAATCAAGTTTGCGAGCTTGAAGTAAACATCAATCCCATTGTATTTAACTAGTCATTGAACAACATAACAAAACTACCGCCATGGATGCTGGCGGTAGTTTCGTTATGTTGTTCGACGAATGGTTAAATCAATGGGATTGGTGTTTACTTCAAGCTCGCAAACTTGATTTAAAGACTCACTTATTTGTCACAATAATCCTTTGTCGGATAAATAAAATAAAACTATACATAGTTTATTGCGTTTGATTGCAATTTGGACAGAATTATTCTATTTTAAAAGAATGAAAAAATTACGAAATTTGATTTATTAATATTATCTGACCAGTTTTGGGACAAGTTCAGGCTGAATTAAAGGAAAAAAACTGGAATTTAGCCTGGGTCATACACAACACAGATCAGTTAAGTTATTTATTCTATTTCAATTTACTATCATTTAATAAATCCACAAAGGCTCAACGCTAACTTTAATACAATAGGCACCATAGTGGTATACCCTCCTTAGATGATGGCAAATTTTATTTATTCCTTTAAATATTATGACTTTGCTTCATACATATATTCAGACCAAAATATAAAAAAATCATTCTTAAAGGGAAATCCATAAATAAAATCTGAATTAACACTGGTAAATAAATATCATACTTTCATCTGTCTACTTATTGTTCAAAAGTAAAACAAAAAATTCAGATATAGTTTTTTAATAAAAAATCAAACATAAAAATGTTATGCTACATTAAAAATTTTATTTTGGCAGGTCACGTATTGAGAAATTCTGCTTTATATATATATATATATATATATATATATATATATCATTGTACCTTTCCTATGTCAAGAAACAAAAAAAATTTTATCAGATGCAAGAAACATTTCTTTCTCATTATCTCCTCAAGTATCTACTAATGAGCATATCTTTATATATAAATTGGAAAGCAAAACAAGATAGAAATATTTAAACATAGAGAGAGTGTGAAAAAAACGGAAACCAATCAATTGCATGCGTCACATCCAATTCAAGCTCAATGCATGAACATGCTTCTTCTGCTTGCATAAATCCTGCTGTAACTTGTATATCCATAAACAAATCACTCAACATGATGCATTGCCATGTTATAGACATATTCAAATTGAGAAATAAAAGTGGTAGATAAAAGCGTACAAAATTCAAAAAGAATTCGTCAACTGTTTAGTACAAGTACTATCACACCGCAATAATGTTTTTTTTATATTACTAATTTCATATTCATTGTATCCAGTAGAGCAATGCTTATCTTTCTTAAGGAAGTTCAACAGAAACAGTCTGTAATTCTTAAAAGTATTTTATTTGCGAAGTAATGCACTGAATTATGCTTGAAGCAATAATAAAGTGTAAACAATAGCGAAAAGGCAGAAACCCGCGCCCATCCAAAGGACTATATATGCAGTCCAACTTTATTTCTTGCAGAATCTCCGTGATTTGAGTTCACGGAGTGTCGCTTTGCAGTATCAGTTTCGCAAAGATCCGTTTGATCCTCATTTCCACGTACACATCAAGTTTGTCTTCTAATTGGCTGGGTGCGGATTCGTTCAATTCCACCGAAGGCTTCAACATCGTTCATGCTCACCATTGGAAATGATGTACGATCTAATCTTCATTAAATGGCGACGTTTCGATTCCTGATTTCCTGAATCATCACAAGGCCTCTTATCAGGCATAAACAGTAAAATGCTTACAATAGGAGATTCAAGCATTTGCCTAAATCTGCTTTTGTGAGCATTGGACTATGTGTGTGATTGGAATCCTGATAATGATAAGAAAAATTCCATATCGAAACGTTGCCAGTCAACGATGATTAAGTCGTACCTCATTTCCAGTGTTTAATGTGAACACTGTTGAAGCCTTCGGGGAAAGGGTCGAATCCGCACCCTGTCAATAAAAAGACAAACTCGATTCGTACTTGGAAATGGGGATCAATCGTATAATTTGCGAAACTGATAGTTCAAAGCGACAACCTGTGAACGCAAATCGCGGAGATTCTACACGAAATCAAGTCGGGTTGCATATTTAGATTTAATATTTGAAATTCGCACTGCGCAACAATGTAAAACATTTTTAGTTACTTTTAGACAGACCATATGAATGCTTTCAAAGATTCGCTTGAAATTTCCAATTCGTTGAATAACAAATTTCATACCTTTCTTTTTCCTAATATATGGTAGGTGGGATTACTTTTGAAAGCCGGTTTATATACATTAAATGTGTGATTTTATCCCGATTTTTTATTAAATTTCATCAACATTACCTGTGTATGAGTGTAATTTTTAATTAATTCGTTTAATACATGTCATTTTTAAAAGCTACAAAGATGTTTCTTCAAAAGAAAGTAGAAGCTGTTGATAACTGTGGGACTTGAACACCAAATCATTAATTAAAAAAGGACGGCTCAATCATTTTTACTAGCCAAATTGAAACCCTACCTGTGTATAGCGACATAAATTTTATTGATATGACCCATTTATACACCATTTAGTGCCAACCATACATCATGCATATCCGTATCAGCATTCTTAAACTTCGTAACAAGCAATTTTGCATAAGATCAGAAGGATATGCCAAATCCAGCATAAATAAAAATTATAATCGTATTTCTTTAAATCAAGTTTGGAACTTGAAGTAAATACCAATCCAACTATAGTTAAAAAGTCGTCGAGCAAAATAGTAAACCTGCCGCCAGTCGTTATTTTATTTGACGACTGGTTAAATACAGTAGGATTTGTGTTAACTTCCAGCTTGCAAACTTTATTTAAAGAATTATTACGACCACCCACGCGACCAGTGATTGGTTAATAGTATAATCACATTTTCTTATGTGTTTCATGCTCAATGAGGACTCATTAGTAGGAAACGGCAATAAATAATAGGTCAATAAATGGTGGATGAATTGACGGTGAAATCGCCAATTTGCATTTGTATGTAAGCAGTAGTAGGTTTAATTTCACATAATGGTATCAACAATGCGACTTCGAAACCAAATCACTGTGTACATTAAGTAAAATTCCTATAAAATTAGCAATATAATGGTTTTGGAGTTCGACCAAACTGCACAATAATTGAGAATATCAACCATTATAAACGCCGATCATTCTAACAAAGCCTTACAAACTGGTCTTGATTGAAATAATCTGTCACATTTTGCAGTAATCGTGTCATCATTCAATGAAAATTATAAGAAACAAATACTCTCCGTTTTAAACTAATATATTCTATTATAT
Source organism: Eudiplozoon nipponicum (assembly GCA_029291075.1). Taxonomy (NCBI): domain Eukaryota; kingdom Metazoa; phylum Platyhelminthes; class Monogenea; order Mazocraeidea; family Diplozoidae; genus Eudiplozoon; species Eudiplozoon nipponicum. Next base: position 3,818 of record JAQBSW010014080.1, read on the forward strand.
ATTATGTACTGTTGACTTAGCAGAAAATTAATTCAATTAGACATAGAAGGACATGCCATAATCAGCATTATATAATTTTATCTGCGAATATCTTCCTACATACTGGATTGTGCGTTAGATGTTGTGCACTGAGTAACGAATAAGTTCAAACAGGACCAGAAGTAAAAACCAAAGTCAGCATGAACGAAAGGTATAATCTCATGTGCACAGTCGTTTCGTGTTTACATATAACTCATCAGTGGGAGCGGATATTACGTCCTATACCCACTATATATTTTGGAGAGGAATTTGGGACAATTGGAAGGTAAAATCTCCTATTCGAGTGTGTATACCTGCAGTAGTTGATTTAGCTTCATACAAATTCCTCGACAATGCAACTCACTATATATAATATAACTTAGCCTGTAATGTGTACAAAAACTATGGTTGTCTAGAGGATATATAATGCCAATAATATGATTGCCACGTCTGTACACGGTACCAACACAATGGACTTTAAGGTATGCAAAATTTCACCAAATTTGAGACATCAATTGTTTTGGTACCTAATATACAATTCCTTATATATAAGCTCGGCGCAACAAACGTTTCTTACGTACTGTTGAATTCGGTAGTTTGAGCCGGCATTACCATTTCAATCTTCTATATATTTGATAAAGGTGCTGGAGCCCATACATGTTAGTTTTCTGCGACACAGGATATATCAGTATTTCATTTTTCATTGTCAAATATTGTTTTAGGTTGTTTTTGTCAATAACCAGTTAAGTGATGTCCTTCACAAGACCATTAATAAAGTTATTTTAATTTATCGGAATTTTCTAACAATGTATTAATTACCATTTATTTAGCTGCAATTATTTCCATATATATTTGGCATCATTTTTATTTTTTTGAATAATACAATTTCAATTTTATCATTGAACGTGTACGCGCGTTTGTGTTAGCTGACAAACGTTTATTTGTTTCACTTTTCATTTGAAGACAATTTCACGAGCGCAGCTTGTCATACGTCAAAAGCGGGTTGACTCGTAATAGAGCCTCACCAGTATGCTCGCCGTCTTACAGTCCGAGTTTGCTCTACGCGCTGGCTAACAAAGATCATTATTGGCCATTTTCAAGTGAATCAGAGACGTCAAGTTGTCTTTCAGAAATGAGTACATTTGCAGAAAGCAATACGGTTCCTCGCCTCGATTCAGTTGGTTTCAGCTGTTTCGGAGGTGCCAATCGAGAAAATAGAGGTAAAAAGAGTCCACGCAAAACATCTATTGTAAATTCACTTCAAAGTAATGAGAGGAAGAAACTGAACGGTGATCGGGGAAATTGTTTTGGCGCAGTACTTCGACGGAATTCGCAGTGGCTAAGAGCGCATAATCGGTCCTGCAATGCTGACACTGTTGCTTCGGTTCCACATCACAACAAGTGTCGAATAGACAGTCGGAAACGTAGATCTACAGTGTATTCACCAAGCAACAAATTTGTCAACAGTATTAAACCAAACAAGCAGGTGACTCACGCGAAAAGACAAAAAAGGACTAGTAAACAAGCGACAAACTATTCTCCTATGCAAATGGTTTGGAACACATTGACAGATGCAAAAATAGAGCACTGTATCCAGGACGCTGCTGACTACATAAAACTTGGTGCCAAAATGGACAGTTTGGCATTGTTTTGCTACCTTTTTCTTTCTCTGTTAAACGCTATAATATGCCTAGTGTTCCTACCTGCCTATAACTATCACCAAGTCGCTATATTCAATGCAATTTGTGATCAGAGTGAAACAACAAACAATCCATTATCCTAGATATCTTTCAAATTATATAAAATGTTTGTTTATCTTCGCGTTCTACAAAACCGTGAGAATGGTTTATTAGGTTATACAATGATTAAAATTCTAATACTTCATTTTTCTACGGTTTACATATGTATTTGTTCAGGTATTTGGTGGGTACGTTAATAAATTGCAAAACTAACTGTTATTTGTGTCCATTCTGAATGCTTTTTTATCGTAAATCAAGATGAAGAATAATTTAAAGCGTTGCTTATTTTTGCAAGGCAATTCTTCATCAATTTTTTGAATAGTTAATAATATATGTAACTAATTTCAGTATGATAAATTAGACCTGCGTAATGATAGCTTCTTTTAATATTACTGCATACAAATACTATTCTATTGATAAGGCGACTTCAGAAGTTTTACAGGAAGAAACTTCACATTCAGTTAACAATGAAGAAATCCGTTCACAATAGATGGAAAAATATTAGTATAATAAAAAATGGTTTTATGTTTTAACGTTTCATAAAATCAATATCATACACTGTGCCAATAAAATTGCATTTTTGCACATATAATGTGAACAATATTTGAGATGTAGAAGAAAATTTATAAAAATAAATTAAATCAACATTTCATCTTGGCTATTAGCAGTTAACGACTTATTTTATTTCCATCATATTGCGATACGTTTTACCGTTCCATTAGCCAAAATCGCATCTGACAATCTTCTGGAATGAATTTGCCGTTCTCATAGAACAAAACATGTATAAAGTAAAGTTAGCTAGATTCATCCTACTTGTCAATAATAGATTTTTTCTTTAACAGTATGTTTTATCATGAGTGACGAAAGTATAGTTATGCGAAAATGTGATCGAAAAGTGTTCATGTCTTAAATTTGAGCAGAAATTTAATTCCGATTAAGATAAAGGAAACCTCTCTTTCACGAAATCAATGTGTCGCATGTGGTTAGCGAAATTATTTCAAATACAATGAAACATTTAGTAACACGAACATTTTTGCATCACATCATAACATTTTGGACACGAAGAAATTTTAGTTTATTGAAGTTTTTTACTTATTTGATGTGAGCTAAAATTGGTTATCTAGGTAAAATATTGTCAATGGTTTAAAATAGTGTTCCTTTTTCTTCTCCTTAATGTCGGTCGAAATTACCCTTATTAAACTGTGAATCTGTTACAATTAATGTGAGGCTAGTTTTACAAGAGAAATGAAATCTAAAACTTTGTTCTTCTAAAAACACTTTTTAGTAAGACAGTGATATTATCTTACATATTTCAGCACATAATCTGGATGCGTTCAAATTAGTGTCATATTCTTAACTAGCATAGGTGCTACTCAAGAAAGCGACAAATTTTATCTGCACCAGATTTACGTGTAACTTGTGTAAGAGCATGATGTGTATTGCCAATTTTGATCTTGCGAGCCATATCCATTCACAGTGTAATTCTTTAATTATTTTGTTTTGAAAATAACGAATTTTACTAAATTTTTGTATAAAGTTATTTGTTACACAATTGATTGTGACTCGATCATGGAAGACTACTTGATTAAATTTACACAAATTTGGACAGTATTCAGAAACCAGAATTTCTAAATAATATGTTTATATGCATTAATTGATAAATAGTCTCATAATAGGTTGCATATATCTTTTGGTTTAGAGTTAAGTCAATTGGCGCCTCTGTGATATACTATTTACATTAAATTGGTTTTTGATTAATTATAAAATTTAGAATGATTGGGGGCTAATTTACTAACGGATTTGTTGGTTATGCTTGTGAATTGGTTATTTAAAAAATACCTTATTCAAAACTTGATATTAAATAGGTCATGATAAAATATTATCTTTTTTCCACATAGAGAGGTTAAAGTTTTCCGAGGAAATACTGTCAAACACACCAAGTCGCGCTACTGTCTCATCAATGCTTGCAAGGAGTATCAGATTCACAAACAAATTATGAAAAATTATATTCGTTATTAACGTGACAGTTTCGCGAGCCGCTTGATACCTTACATTATTGAAACATAATTCGGCTAGATAATGTTCGTGACTAAGAAAAAATATTTGCAATTTTGCATTTGGTTTTACGGACCTAGTAACAAAGTCGTTCAAATTTGGCTAGAAGGAAAACCCAAGTACAGCAAGAACGAAAGGTTTTGTCTCGTGCACATTCTTTCGTATTTACTAGCGTCTCATCAGTTGGACCCGGTATTAATTCCTATATCAACTATATAATTTGGTTAGGAATGTGGGAAAATTGAACGGTAAAATCTTCTATACTAATGTGTAAATCTGCAGTAGTAAAGCTTACTTCATATAAAGTCATCAACAATGCGACTTCAAAGCCTGTAAATAATACAAACACTATGGCTATATTGTTAGTACCTAATACCAAAATCATGGTTGCCGAAATGGTACATGGTACGAACACTGGGGTTACCGAGTCCGTGAATGTTACCAGCCCAATGGATATTGGTGTATATCACAGTTCACCATAATTGAGAAATACAACTATTCCTGAACACATGTTACTCCAGCAACTCGATACACGCTGGCCTTGATCGATATCATTCATTCAATTAAATATATAGCAGTTAGAACAAATATATATCAATTGTGTATAAGGTATTGCGCACCTAGTAACAAATAAGTTCAAATAAGACCAGAAGGATAAACCAAAGTCAGTCTGAACGGAACTTTTTGGTAAAACTTGAACTAATTTGTTACTAGGTTTGCATCAATTAATACAGAATTTCCCATATATTTGATCTACGCCACAATCAGTATCTAACTGTTATATATTTAATTGAATGATGTTATGATTACCGTGAAAAATGATAACTGATATCGATTAACGCCAGAGTTGATGGATTCGCTGGAGTAACATGTGTTCAGAAATAGTTGTATTTCTCAATTTTGGTGAACGTTATCATACATTAAATTTCATTGCGTTGATAACATGTACCGACCTGGCAACCATAGTCTTGGTATTAGGTACTGATAACATAGCCAAAGTGTTGGTACCCTTTACAGTATTGGCTAATTTAATTTATATAGTGGTTGGCTTTATATTTGCATTGTCGAAGATTTTATATGAAGTTAGCTTCACTACTGCATGTTTACATATTCTTATAGGTGATTGTACCGTCTAATTTCCCCACATTCTTCATCCAAATTTGTAATAGGTAAGGGGCATAATACCGGCTCCTGCTGATGAGTCGCCAATAAGCATGAAACGAATGTGCACGAGGTTATCCGTCCCGTTCATGCTGTCTTTTGGTTTTTCATTCTGGTCATATTTAATCTAATTTGTTACTAGATACGCAACACTTCATACGAAATTGCGTATCAATCGGCTACCAGACAAATTTAAAGACTTTTTTGAGTTAATCATTATTAAAGGAATCCTCACTAAATTGATCATAATTGAATGCATGATTATTGAATGAACCAATATTTAATGGATTATTAATGAATTAATGATTATTAAATGAATCATTATTGAATATATTATTATTGATTAATGCATCATTGAATCAATCATTAGTGAATGGATTATTCTTGGCTTTATCATTATAGAACATTGATAAGATTAAATTCTACAGAGCACATGATTTACGTAATCTGCATGGAATGATTGTTCTTTATTTTGTCCTGGTATATGGCATAGAGTTAAAATGTTTATTTTGTATAAAAAACGAACGATATTTTCTACCTATGATATTACTTGTATTGTACATATGCGTATTCTGTTGCATACAAAAGTAAACTTAAAATTTATAGAAATTATGAAACAATTCTTTATATTACGGTGCATAACTCATCTGTAAGAGCGATATGTCAATACAGATAGCCTTTTTTCAATAAAGTATGCATATTTTACACATGCAAAATATTATACTCAATTTATGCAAACAGTTTGTCCACTTATACGAGAGGAATATACCAATTTTTACGTTTGCGAATTTTTACGCCGTATGGCCTTCATTATTCATCAACTCGGAATGCAACGTTGTTATTTTCAACCATTGTTGTAACTAAATTCAAGTTTTGTGACCAACTTGAACTGCGCACAAATGATTTTATTTTTACGTTAAGAAGTAGAATTAATTCCTGCACAAGTTGATTGTAAACCTGCCATTGCGCATATCTTTGAATCAAGTTTGTGAGCATGAAGTAAACGCCAATCCCAATGCATGTAAAAATTCGTCGAACAACATAGCAAAACAACCTTCAGTTACACGTACTGACGCGTTTCGATTTCTATCATCGTTATCGGTGTACGACGACAAACTGACTAGCCAGGATCAAGCTGCAATGCATATATGTGTGACTGACGGTTGTTTTGCTATGTTGTTCGATGACTGTTTAAATACAATAGGATTGGTGCTTCTTCATGTTTGCAAACTTGATTTAAATAATTTTTACCACCACCCGCGCAATCAATGATTGTTTAATTGTGCATATCTGCTTGATAAGATTTATTTATGTTATGATTAAAGCATTGTACAGAATGCAATAATTATTCAACACATATGTGTAGGTCATGCCGATTTCTGTTGTATATTTTGTATATATAGAATGATATATTTAGCAAATTCTACATTTTGAATATTTAAAAAATAAACAATAATAAAAGCAAACATAGATAAGATTTATTAGTAACAGTTTCCATTGTAGTACTTTTTTCATTGGCATAATCTGCTACATTTAACTTGCATTTAATATATATGTCATAAAACGCGTTTTTTGTCATATAATTAGGTATTATCTTCAAAAACATTGAGTGAAACTGAAATGCGTTTGAGCGAATTGCAATTTTCCGGTTATATAATGGCAAATATCTTCAAAATTGATAGATTCCCTTTTAGAAAAATCCATTTATACTACTGCTAAATAATAGCATGCCAGGTCTCCTCGTGTAGAGTGAAAACATCGTTAGAATTGAATATTTTATGTTGCGGAGACTAAATATTATTCAAGCCATTTATTTAAGGATTTTTTGTAAAAAGCCATAAATCATCCTTTTTGGTTTTTTCTATACATAGCCGCTTCATTTATGAACTGACATGTGATGAAGTACGCCATACCTAATATATAAATGTCAGTACTCCTCAATAAGAAAGGCTTATTTAATATGTACTAAATTGAAGGATATAATAAATACCGCACAAATATGATATCTGAGATCTTTTTAGGTCAAATTATAAGGCTAATTCTAGAGTGGAAGATATAAAAATTTGATAAAATCTAGTCTTTCTACAAAGTTGAAATGTAAGTAAATTAAACACATTTTTGTTTTAAAGTCGCAGGGTGAAAGCTTCCACTTAATGTTGACCAAACAGCCGATTTAACACACGTACATATAGAAGATTGCACCGTCCAACTTTCTCACATTTCTTAACCAAATATAAAATTTATTCTGTATGTAAAGCTAGCTTCCGCTTATACTTTTTCAGTAAGAACATCGCTTTATAGCATATGAGATTGCGCATTTTGTTATTAATAATTTTATAATATTGTTCTGGTCCTTTATTATCGAATTCATTACTAGGTACGGAATACAAAATATATAATGCAGGTATGTTCATTTTGTGCTTCCAATTATATAAAAACGTCACTAATACACAAAAATAAAACCAATAAATTCTAATTGATATGAGAGTTTAGCAGTAGTTTTTTAATACATAACAGCAAGATACGGTTACTCAATTCCTTGCGATCATTTACAATGACATTTTATGGTAAATAAGTGACAGGTTGTTTATTACTTTAACATTTAAACAGTTGTTGATGAAAAAGTGATAACCACTTATTCAGCCAAATAGCACTGCAATATTTCTCGATTATCTTGCTTACACAAATTCACATATTCATTCAATTATAAATGTAAGCAATTATCTGTCAACATTAATTCAATTTGATTATTTCTATTGCGCTTTTAAGACTATTTATTCTGAATAAAAGATTTTTGCCTAAATTTAAATTTTTTACAAACGGATTGAGTTTCTAAAATATTAACTTAAACGAATTGCAGTATTTTTAACATGACTTGCTGTAACTACACAAACAGAGGACAAATTTAATGAAAAAATAAGACAAACATTTGTAGAGGCTTGAATGAAAATTGGTTTTGCGAAACTGGATTAATTGAAATTACCCGATCTGCGTTTTGACTAATGCGGCTTTTACTGTTCCAGTAGTTTTCTTTCTTTAAGATATTAGTTTCATTTGTTAAACTTGTGAGGATGGACCAACTGAAGAAGGCTACCGATAAAGGTAGCAGAAAAATTTTAAAGAAAGATAACTACTGGAACGATAAAAGCTGCGTTAGTCAAAACACAGATCAGGTAATTTGTAAAGGCTCTTTGGTCAGTACCAAATGGAATCTTCTGTGAGGCCTGAATGATCACGAAATTTATTAAGACTAAATTCCTCATTCCTTTAAGCACCATCTCTTAGGCTAACATAACTAAGTCTTATGGTCAACTGCTCTGCATCCTCGCACTTAATTCTGTTAGCCATTATATTTTAAAATAAGGTTTATTACAAGCTTTTTTCTTCAAAAAGACTGCGAATACTCAGATTGCCGTAGTTATGGATTTAACAGAACAAGTCAAGAGCGTACCACCCAAAAGCTAATCTCCCAAACAGTGCGTTTGTTGAAGTCAACAAACCATAAACTTTAACAATTAAAACAAAGAAAATTTTACAAATTACTATATTTGAAAAGGCATAAATTTGCTTGTAAAGCCAGCTGTAACTT
>JAQBSW010014081.1:0-12377 GCA_029291075.1 Eudiplozoon nipponicum
GTTCGAGTAAATCCTTGGACTTAACGATTTAAGTGCTCTGTAAATTTAAACGATAGCTGATTATGAAATTATTTTTTCTTAATCCTTCAGTCTAGCTTCTTGCTGATTGCTGTATATATTTTTGCGTTTATTTCCATTAATTATTTGTGTTGTTTTGCTAGCTGATCGCAAGGCGGTGTCTTTGGTTGTCTGTTGTTAAAGATACAATGATGTCTTTGTCCGGTAATAGGCCCCAGCTGTACAGTCATAATCTTATAACTCTGATGAAATTCAAATCAACTGACCCATCCAACCTACTGATGATGGATGGCGTCTCTCCAGCGTCAATTCACTCAGGATCTGGCAGTAGTGGAACAGCTGGTGTCAGTGCAAGTCAAGCGGCAAACAGATTGACTAACAGATTGTTGCCGAAACGTTTCCAGCCGACAGTGAAAGTGCCTGGAACTCGGGGCTGTTATATAGCCAGTGTTGTGCGCAATCCGTTTAATGGTAGCAAGTATCTCTGCACTGCTGTAGACAAAACAATTATTATAATGGAGTGGTACAATCCTCGAAGCACTTTCATCGAAATAAAAAAGGTGAGATTTTGCCTTGTCATTGAGTGGGATTTAAAAATTTCAAATTGAGATAGTTTAAATTTTCTAATGGGTAATTTTAAATCCACGAAAGCTATTACCATAAATATCACATCGCAAACGCTCGAATGTGTATGTTGAAAAACCCACTACTAATTAAAATAATGTAAAACATTTGTAAAATAGCGTCCTCTTCACATTCCAGCACATTTCAATTTTTATGTTTTATTATAGCAGGAAAGAAATACTTCCATCGTAGGTCAAATTATATTTAATTCTTCTAAGCTTTGGCCTTGTGGTAAACGAGGACGGTAACAATCACTTGTCATAATAAATGTGTATACCAACTTTTTCTTGGCTTACAGAAAGAAGCTCAGCCATCGTCTGAGAAATTGTCAAAATGTTTAATTACAATGCCTGAATTTGTGCACTTATGCACAGTTTTTCATTGTTATTAGAATAATCAATAACGTTTTGTTCTTTGGCTTTCTATCGCTGTATTGAATCAGCCTGTGGACTTAAAACGAAAGAAATTCTTATAATATTGCGTATTGTATCGCATTACGAACATAATGAATCAGATGACTTAATTACCCTCGCTGAGGATTCCAAAAGAGTAGAGCTACATGATCCAGTATGATAAGTCGTATTACTCTAGATTTTTCTAGAGTTATCTGTGCAAGAGAATCAGTTATCGGCTTATTTGTTTTTTTAGCATAAATATGTTATTCTTTCATATTCATTACATGTACAGGGATATACTTTTACTTTACTTTACTGCGGCTGACTCCTTTTGGAGGATAAGCCGGCTCCAATTTCATGGAGTTTCTTGGGAATTTGGTACAAGTGGTGTCCCCTCACCACTCGGATACAGGGATATGTATAAATATAAAGAGGACAACAATTTGCAACAGAATATTTTTTTCTTATAAGCAGGTAATGTTAAACATTATCTGAAGTCAAAATATTTTGGATACGTTTGTGCATTTCATTTACCCATCAGACTAGTTTATTCTGTCAATCACATCTAAGATATATCTATTTCTCCAGCGTCACAATGCAGACGTCTCTCTTTCGAGACATGTTTTATATAAATTTATTTTTTGTTTTTTTGAGTTATAAATTTCAATTAAGGCTACCGAAATCCTTTTATTACATGTTTTGCATGCATAGTTTTCAAGATTAAACATATGCATGCATAAATATAATTCTAGATCTGCACAGAGATTTTCAGAAAAGCTTATGCCAATGAAGCCGAATTATTTCTACCTATCTATTGGACAATGGTGCCTTTAGAATCCGACAGTTATTTTTATCAAATCAAATGTTTCAGTTTACGTAGGTATTAACTATATTATCCAGTCACGAGATTTCTGGTTTCAAATTTATGCTATTCCAGCCTATTATGTTCGCCCATGTGGGTTGGATCTCATGTGGATTCCCTAAGTGTTAACAATAATCGTTTCATCTAGACGAAACTTACTATTTCTCAACAGTTAGGTTGAAGTACTCATGTGTCCCGATAACTTGACACATTTGTAAAGTATCCTTATATGTGTGTGTTTTCTCGTAAAACAAATTTAACTAATAATGCCTGTAACTCGGCTTCTGACACTCATGATGCAAATTCGTTTCAAATCCTGTGCTCTACGGGTTAATTCTCTTGCATTTAAATCAACTGTAAATAGAGCCATTGTCGTATTTTCTGCCTAAATGGATTCCTTTGCAAAATTTTCCCTCAATTTCGTGAGATTGCCTTGATATCCTGCTTAATCGATCAATAGTCACAACATGGTGTTCTCTGATATTTTGATAAAAACGATGTTGTGCACCGCGTTAACCCTCACGCGATTCAGACAATCATTGAAATGCTTTAGTGCCTTTAGTGCGATTTCAGCCACCACAACATAGTCCTTAGCACATAGACGCGTTCGTATAACTCATCGGGCATTGGCCTTTTACTAGTTGGCACACATAATCTGAGTTAGCCTTTGTATGCAATCTTTAAAATATGATATAAAGTAGTAAATTTTGGGCTCTGCGATTACACGTTCTCCAGGTAGACGAATCTGCCTTCCATAGAAAATGGTTGTCATAACAAAGCCTGTAGCTGTTGATGCTGTAAATGGCATGGCACGCACAATTAAGTGAAGTTTATCTCGCTTAAAATCAGGGGCCTCGCGGCACCAACATCACTAAACACTTTTCATCGTACTCTGCGGCCAGTCGTAGAATTAGTTTGAAATGCCTTATCTTAAATTTATTGCACTAATGATTAAATTCTTTTTACTCGAACTGTGCAACTTTGTCGATAATGATAGATTGTGTTGCTCTTCTAAGCACTATACTTGTCTTTGTTGTTATTCGCGTCAAATGTACCAATTCGACCCATCGGGTAGATTTGTCTATCAAGGAAATCACATACATTGCCCCTTCACGCGATACAAGCATTAGTCCTACCGAGTTGATATGCAAGAATTGATTTCATTCTTTGGCCTTGAAAGCAATATGAGTGACCTTTTCTGTGGTTTACAACTCTGTCAGGTAATGCACTGTCGGCAGCAGCTACGAATATCATTTTCCTTCTCAGTTCTAATACAGTTGATACTACAATATTTTGATGAGGTGCTCAACGCTGGGATGTCCCAATGTTTCATGCCAACGAGCGATCAGTCCTGTCGTATGGCTCAAAGCACAAACCATTACACTATTTTCTCTTCTTTCCGCACGACTAAATAAGTTTGCAGGGTCAAAGCTGTATATGGTTCTGACACTTCCTGTTTGTGTCTTTAATCTATAGAGACCATGATAAATGGCGGTATCTGCACAGCAGAAGTTATACTGAGTGTAGAGGCTTATGGTGAATCGTTGCATAGTATTCTTCGAGCTCTTCAGTAATCGTATCTACGCGTTTCTACTCATTATCCATTGACCGCCGCATCAACACTTTGTGATAGGTAACGTCTATATACCCACTGAAGACAAACTATCGCACTTTTGGTAAGACCCATTGTACGGATCCTAGTTCAATTTGGTGACGGCGTAGTTCACTTCGCTTTTGTGAAAGTGCGACTTACATATTTTTTCTGGACGTCCGCCGGTTTGTACTAATGTGCCTATATCTACGCCTGAGGCGTCTTACACCATTGACAGGCGTCCTACCGAGAAAATCAAAATCTTAGCGTTTATCAATTTCTGTTTAAGTTAGACAACCGCTGCTTTGGCCTCCTCCATCCATCGAAATGATATTTTAGCATTAGCGAACTTCGACAAGAATTGTTAAATGGCTGCTATTTTCGCGAAGTAGGGTTTATAAAAAAATCATGCCAATGTATAGGTGCATTTTTTCTCTACTGGTGAGTATTAAGCAATGCTTGCTATGTTGTACGTTAGAATATAATGGTATACATACATAAATCTATTCGTTGAAACGGAGTATTTCAGAAACCACATTCGCCAATCTGTCGGTTCTCTCACAGGATTATAATGTAATCGTTGTTCTACGGCTTTGGACAGTAACTTAAGCAATGGAGTACTAAGTTTTGTCAACGTACGCTGAAGTACAGAGTATATATATGAAAATTGTGTTTAGTTTGCGGCGGGATCCTCAGTGGTTAGAGCACCAGATTCTGCAGCAGACGTGCTCAGTTTCGAGGCCTGTTCGCGGAAAATTTTGGACAGTATGTGATGAGCTCACAATAAGAAAGAAACATGTCTACTGGATGACTTGTCTTTTCTATGTTATACAATGCTTAGTTTATACTTATTTTATTTAGATCAAGTTTGCGAATTTGAAGTAAACACCAATTCACTTTTATTTAATCAGTCGATCAACGTAGCAGAACTACCGCGTTTCGACCTCGCTAGTCAGTTTTCCGTCGAACTCTAATGAGTGCGTGCGATTGGCGATAGTTTTGCTACGTTGTTTGACGACTGGTTAAATACAATGGGATTGGTGTTTACTTCAAGCTCACAAACTCGATTTAAATAATTGTTACCAACAACCGCGCAATCAATAAGTGGAAAATTGTGTCGTATTGGATTCGACACTTTCCGATACTCGAGCAACTGTGTTTCTTCATACTGTGCCGATGTGTCGTTTGTAAACTGAACGGAACTCGAACTCTTCCGTCCTGATTTGATTCTAATCCTGATCACTTCCAACACTAAAAATAGACGTAAACCATTTCTCTTTCTATGATTTAGGAGCGATCTCTGTTTATGCACCTGTTGTTCATACGATCATTCTTGATCCGGAAAATTACATTATCTTATGTAGCGTTTTCTGTTAAAAAACTAGCTTTAGTGTTTTTGATGACCAGAAATGGTTCCTACATAACAGATTGGATGCTTGTAATATTGCTCAAATCCTCAATTTGTGCTTCTCTTTTGTAGTAACTGGTCACGATTGATACTTGTTGCTTTTAAATATTTACAAAGCTGTTTGAAATGAAAATTTTAAATCTTCCGAGTCATTTCTTTTAGAAAAGGAAGCTCACAGGAGTATCTATCTACGAAATAGGCTATCGTTGTGAAATCCTATTATTTCAGATTTTTTGTTGTGAAGGTCAGTAGAGGTGCCGCACAATTTTCTGTCCGGTATCCGATCCCATTTCATCTAGCTTTGTCTCAGATACAAAAGAGCGATTGCCAGTACAAATTATTAGAGACGCCAGATGACGTAGTTCTGACTTTTCATTTTTCTTCGTCGCCTGTCTTTGATAAAATATCTTTGCTTCATATAACGTGATCCGAAAACATGGGCTCATCTCTTTATGCAATCTCGATCAACAACAACACATTAAGGCATTCACATTTCTGCTCCATTTCCTCCGGCTCCTTTTCAAATGGCTTTGATGGACCAAACTCATTTGTATTAAAATTTCAAATCCAGCCCTATACGTGATACTTATTTAATCTTACGCTTTACCCATCTGTTTTATCCCTTTCGACTGTTGCTCGGCCAACCCACGGACATATGATTAGGAGGATATTGGTGTTGATTTATTTTCACCACAATCATAGCTTGTTTAATAGAGTGGACCTATACTACAGGCTTTCCGTTTAATGTCTCACAGAGCATTTGTCAATGTAGTTCAAAGTCATTTTGGTCTTTACATTTTGAGGACATTGCAGACTTAGCAAAAGGGCTTTATATAATTGACCGATTTGATGGCCAACCACACCTCTGATTTGAATAAAGGTAACTCTAGTTTGCGTAATCAATAATACGAAATGAATTCTTTTTTTTGTAAAATTTTTTCGTATTTCACCCACTTTCTTATAGAGATTGGTCCGGTACTTTGTCTACGCTTCGAGGTTAGGTCAATTATTTTTAGCTTTACGAACTAAACCATTTTGTATTTCCCCGCCGTCTGATGTATTATTTCCAGTTATATATTCAGTTATTATATTTACACACATAACTTTCCTTTCACTTTTGTATATACTTTTTTTATGGGCTGTTTAGTCTTGGGTGCTTAATAATAATAATAATAATAATAATAAACAGAATGGTAATAGTAGTAGTAATAGTAGCAGTAGTAGCGGAGAGATTGTGAAATATATGAACACAATTTAACAATATGCTGATTGGTGGTAACATTCTTTAAATCAAGTTTGCGAGTAGTAAACATAATCCCATTGTTTTAATTCCAGTCGTCGAACAACATAACAAAAGTGCGTTGCGGCCGGTGGTGGTTTTGTTATGTTGTTCGACGACTGGTTAAATAAAATGGGATTGGTGTTTACTTCAAGCTCGCAAACTTGATTTTAAGAAATATATGAACAACCAATAAATTTTGTGTATGATCTCCAGTTTAGGCTTAAAGTTCAAAAATAGTTTTTCTGCATGTAAGAATGGTAACAGTATTAATAATTAATATAACCATTTTTATTGTTATAATGTTAATAATACATATTATTATAAAAGGGAAATTTTTGAGACGAAAATTTAAAATTTGCGACGCCATAGTTCAATAATTGAAACAAATTACAATTTGACTAACTATGGATGATGAAATAAATTTGAAATATACGTTTGTAGGCGTAGATTGAGAAATAGTTTATGTATTGGAGCATAGCTTTTTACATCATTTGAAAAGATTTTTTATAAATTTTGCATAAGCCTGTTTTGGATTATAGTTTCTCTTCAATGCACCAACTATTTGTCAATTTAAACTACTAATACACCCATCTCTTCGTCATCATCATCATCATCATCACGGACAGCGATACGCAAACCGTTGTAGCTGCTGCTTCACTGTCGTATGACCATAAGAAAATAAGGATATATATATATATATATATATATATATATATATAAATAGAATTTATATAAACGAATAATAAGTATAATTATTTTTATGAAAACAATAATTTCAAATATTAAACGTGGAAGGGGAATTTTTCATGCAGAGGAAGATATAACTCAGATGGACATATTTTCCCCAGTAAGAAGTCCGCTTTATGACAGGGTGACACCGACAATACAGTTTACTTGCGGTTTTCGCTGTATCGCTTAATAGACACGAGCAAACATCACAGTTAAATCTGCTAAACTAAGGAAAGAAAGTTAAGGAAACGATTCTACTATAAGTTCGCAACTTAGTTCAATTTGACGCCATATCGCACATCGTGGACCGCATATTGTACTACCAAATTCGATTGTAGTTGACTTGAGCTGTCTGTAATGTCAAAATCTGTCCACATAGTTTCTTACGTCAATCTGGCGCTGGTTGAACAAATATCGCTTTACTGGAAAACCAAATCGAAGGCATAAAAAACGTGATCAATTTGTCTCAATTGATTGAGTTATTTATTTGTGTAAAGAGGGACACTTTTTGATCTATCTTCAAATACGTCTACGAATACCAGCGTTGTTTATTCATTTTAACCTAAGTTTGCTATGCTTATCAAACTATGGCGTTCCAATTTCTATGAGCGTGTATGGTATTCGACACTAAAGGACCACATTTCACAAGCGTATAACAAAACTGCCCATTCCCATGCATGTACAAATGACTTTTGCGACAGAGTGAGATAATATTGTTTCTGCATAAATGATGATTGTTTGAGAAAGCCTCTCTAGCTCTTACAATTCTCATGTTTACCTAGTCAATCATACTGTCTGAGTGATTGAAACAGCTACCAAAGTATGCAAGCCTGTCAGCTATGTTAAATCTTCACCGTGAAGCCGCGGAGTTGACAGGATATAAGTTTCATACCGAAAGACGGAACGACGACTGCTGATCTATTCAGAGCGCTCCGGGCATAATTTTTATTTATCTGCCGCCCTGAATTACTTCGACGTCGGCAAACTGAACGTATGGAAGAATATAGTTCATAATGGAATCTATTACAAAATTCAACATAAATGGAGAATGTGAAAATCCTTGATGGACACCATTTCTAGTAGTCATGTTGTGCAATAGTTCATTGTAGATACTAATGCGACCAGTGATGTTCATGTAGGGAACACGTGTGATAATTACACTTTTAAATGACATACCACTTTTAAACAGAACATCGAATAACATATTGCAATCTTCTGAGTCAAATACACTCTTGAAGTCTAAAATGGCAATGAACTCAAAGTTATACAGCATTTATAGAAAATGACGAGAAACTACATTATAAACTACATTATAAACTTGATCACATCCCAGCGTAACAGTTCTAATCAAGAAACACTCGATTCGACGAAAGTTTGTGAGAGTCTAGCAGAAAACAGGATACAGTAAATAGGCTTAGTCAGTTCTGATTGATTGTCATATAGTTTTCTATTTATGTATGGATTTGTGTATTTATGGCGCAAAATGACAAATAACAACAAGAGTAAAAAGCAAACAACTTTTTACTATGATAAAATTGCCGAATTGAACGCAGACGAAATGACGCCGCTCTGAAAAAGGGCGAATATGCTGATATGCAACAGTGAACAACGAAGATTTCGAGACCGAAAACTGGTGTATTCACTAATAGTTACGGGATAGATATAATCTCGCAAGGGTACTTGCAGTTATACAAACACGCTAATTTGAGTGGCTGGATTAGTTAATCGTTTATAGCCATGTATCAGACAAATTTGTATGATCTTCGAAAGTTGTGAGAGATCCTGTGGACTTCTTTACTAATGACCACATCGCTGTTGGAGATTCAGTGGCTATGACGACTAAAAGCACAGGCTAGTCGAGGTTTTAACTACACGTGCGGATACGTTCTTATCACGCAGCTGCAATTATCCGATCGAAGAAGACTCGGTCACTATGAAGACTTATAAGTATATATATATATATATATATATATATATATATATATATATATATATATATATATATATATATGCTTTTTTGTGGAAAACCCATGAATTGAAGTTCAACTGAAACGTTTGACAAAGAAAATTACAATCCCTATTTACATTTCATTAGCTAGCGTTAAAAAGATTACGAGCATCTTGTAGAATCAATAGGAAAATTAAAATAAATTGAGCTCAATATAGGTGGAATAATTCAACGTCATAATTGCAGTGTAGTTCGGCTTATTATATAAAAAATCTTCTCATTTCAATATAATTAAAATTTTTTTTTAATTTGAGAACGTTTGATTGCCATATAGGATGAATTGCTATAATCAAGGTTGCGATCTTGATATAAGCACCTGACCCATTAATTACTTACATATGTCAATATAAACTAAGAATTGTATAGTGTAGAAAAGGCAATTCATCCAGTAGACCGGTTTTGTCCTTATAGGGAACTAATCATGTACTGGTCAGAATTTTTCGCGGACGTGGCAATGTTCGAGCCCTGTCCGCGGCAAATTCTGGCTAGTACATGATGAGTTCCCAATAAGGACGAAACCGGTCTACTGGATGAATTGTCTTTTCTACACTACAATTCTTAGTTTATACTGACATGTAAGTAATTAATTTGTTAGGCGCTTATATCAAGATCGCAACCTTGATTATAGTAACTTTTATCACCACCCGCGCAACCAATGTTCGTTTAGTTATATTGGATGATTATTTTAAAAAGTAAAGTAGTGTATAAATTTGAGTAATTTCAACTTCCGATCTGCCATTATAGCGCACAACGCACCGAATATGTAAAGTGACATTGTGTAATGAAATTAAGACGAGATTTGTAAATACACGCACATGCACGCGAAAATGCATTTATATATATATACACTTTAAATAACTGTATGTACTTAGCAATGTAGTTTTACATAGTAATGATTAAAATTTGTTTTGTCTACCAGCTCGATGTAGCACATATGCCTTCCCCGGTGTTGACATTTGATTTGATCATCAGTCGAGATCATGATCTACCTCTTGTTTGCTTGGGTGTATTCAAAACAAGTGATCCTAATCTGTTCAAATTGCACCTAGTCAACTTAAACGAGCCTTCAGACAGCTGTACGGCTTATCCACCTGGCAGGCGTAAGTTTAAAGTTTTTTATTACATCCTCATTATTGTCTAACTTAGATAAATTTATTAGCTGCCACTTAGAATCTTCCATAAATATATATATATATATATATATATATATATATATATGTTGGTGTTCACTTAAATTTCTCTTGATTATGTAGAATTTTTCTCCATGGAAAGTGGAATTTCGTATTGCATGCTCACTTTAAATAATTAGAATAAATGCATCTAGATTTGTACGAAATTTCAGTTTTGTAGGAAATATATATATATATATATATATATATGTTTGTGTTTTCTCTATTAGGTATATATATATATATATATATATATATATATATATATATATATATATATGTAACTATACGTTTGTGTGTATATGTATGCTTACATGTATGTTGATATGCACTCATGTATTTCATTTATTTATCTGCATGAAATAATAATACATCAATTGTAATAAAATAGAAATTTATCTTTGTCTTTACTTTGTATTTCAGGTACAATGTTTAACCTTTTCTTTTAGTCTAATGATAAGCTTCTTCTTGCATTTTTCTATTTGTTTATTTTGAAGCGGAAGATACGATGCCCGTGGTAAAAGTAGTACAATTGGAGTACAATACACTGCTGGTTGCGTTTCAAGGTAAAATATACTGAAATATTATGAATGTTTACTATTTTTCTCTCATTTCCGTTTTTCCTTACATCCCACACATACCGAATCCAAAATCTTGGTAATTTATGAAGCAATCATTGATTGCGTGAGGAATAATGATATTTATTGAAATCAAGTTTGCTGACTTGAAATTTATGCCAATCCCATTTACTGCCAGTTGCAATTTCTAAATAAGATACGGAACCTGATTAACAGTGATCAACCCGCAGTGTGTAAAAAATATTTTGATTAAATGAGATGTGGCTTTTCTTCCAATAATCATACATCAATTTTTATGATCTTGCGTCGTTTCAGTCGGTGGGTGTCTTGAGTGAAATAGGTACTCATGAACACTCTAGTATTGTTAAGAAATCTGTCCATCTGAATAACACAGCATTCATTTTGTTTTCTACCCATAAATCTAGTGAACTTTAGAAGTTTTGTAACCTATACGGTTTGCGATATTTATTTACATTTTTTCATATAGATAACGCAAAGCTGATTAATCTTCAGGGTCGAGTGCGCCCCAGCAAGCAAAATGTTTCTGACATTCAATTCGGCGTTACTGTCGACTCAATTGGTAAGTGCTTGGCAAAAACGTTTTTGTTCTTTAAGATAAGATTTCAACGACAGTTTTATATAGTTAATTCATTATCTATTAAACCTCGAGCAGACTAAGGTATTTTGTGATTGTCCGAATGCAAATGTTTATTTCAACCAGGGTTTTGTGCCTGAAATAAGCATCAATACTATAGTTTGCTACTGCTTGTTGCAGAGAACTAATATATTATGCAATTATTATCTAGTACCGAATAAATTCAAATATGACCAGAAGGATAAACCAAAGACAACATGAACGGAACGTATAATCTCATGTGCACATTCGTTTTGTGCTTAGTGGTAACTCATCAACAGGAGCCCTATATACGCTATATTTTTCTCTCTCGGAAATTGGACGATACAATCGTCTATACGAATGTGTAGACCTGCCGTAGTGAAGCTTAATTTCATAGTCACACAACGCAAATTAAAGCCAACTCAATTATATATATATATATATATATATATATATATATATATATATATAAGTAAAAATTCCATCACCTTCATGTTCAGGCACATTCTGCTCTTTCTTGGCCATCGTCTGAGCACAAATTTCACGAGATTAAACTCGAATATCGACATATAATTTGCGTCGACTTGCTGGTATGTTGTGCCAGCCCTCTAAAGTTTTCACCTAAATTTGGCTTTTCTGCAATGTTGATTGAATATTTCTATGCAATGATATTTTTTTTTGCTTGTGATGCTAAATAATTTAATTATGGGCTTGGTATTTATGTCTTGTCTGCATACATTACTATTATTAAATTTAATATTGTTGGCTCTGAGGAATAATGCTGCTTTGGGCCACGATACTGACTTGAAAAGACCTTAAATCTAGGGTCGTATTGTGATGAACGAATTCGCGTGTGGTCATTTTTTCAAATGACTGACCACCGGATGAATAGATGTCTAAGCTATTCACTGCCTTCATAATGCAAGGAATCGGGTTTTTGTGGTTGTGGAATTTCAGAGGTCACTAACACACAGGTAATTCCCTTGGCCCTAGGATCTTCGCATTCCATTATATTAATGAGGATTGTCCTAAAGTAACAAACCAATTTGTAATCAAGGTTAAGGTCTTGATATTAACACCTGACCCATTAATTACTT
>JAQBSW010014082.1:0-12374 GCA_029291075.1 Eudiplozoon nipponicum
GTTCATGCTGCCCTTGGTTTATCCTTCTGGTCACAACTGAACTAATTTGTTACTAGGTTCGTAACGCCTAATACGTACCTGCATCTATATTAGGTCTTCACAACAAACAATATTTAAATGTTAAGGCAATTTGTAGTCTACCTTTCAACTAAATTCAACGAAGAAAACTATTTGAATTGATAGTTACAGTTCAGAATCCCAAAAATCATTTTTACAAAACGTTTGGCATGATCCAAGTCAATTGTACTATATTCGTACTCTAAAGAAAACAAAAACGTCAAAATGAATTCATATTTTGTGTATCTTCATGTTCTGAAACGAAAGGTCAACCAGAATGAATAAGCCATTGTTGCGCTGGCAGTTTTAACATTATTTTAAATCAAGTTTGCAAAACTGGGATAAGCACTATTGCCATTTTAATGAAGCGTGAGCGTTTCGAGTCTGCGTCGGTCTTTATCAGAGTACGACGGCGAGCAGATTAACGAGTGGAAAATTATAATTCATAAAAAACAGTTGCAGAAAATAATATATACGGTTCTCATCAATAGTAATCTCGCCATATGTTGTACTTATAGCTAATTGTACATATGCGACTGATTACATTAAATTGGATTGGAATTTATCTCAAGTTCGCAAACATTATTTAAATGAAGTGACAAGATTGATGTAAATTTCAATTCTACAAACGCGATTTGCACAATTTTTAACAAAATTTATACCATAAAAGGTAAGATTTGAATGATTGGTGCGCAACGCGAGCTTCAAATGTTAACTCGAAGAGTTACGTTCGCGGGTTGTTGCTTCGCATTGAGACAAATTCTTTGTTTAAAACCGTTGGTGAGTTAAAAAAGAAATAAAATATCGATAGAACTTTTTCGGAACGAATCTACCACATTTTCTTAAATCTGCTATTGTGAGTATTGTCCTGTGTATATATGTGATTACAGGCCTAATGATGGAACCGGAAATCAGGTGCCGAAATGTTGCCAGTCAACCAAGGTTAGATCGTGCCTCATATCCAGTGGTTAGTGGGAAGGATGTTGAAGCCTCCGGAAGAAAGGGACGAATCCCCACCCACCCAAAATGAAGACAAACTCGATGCGTATTTGGAAATAGGAATCAATCGGATCTTTGCGAAACTGATAGTGCAAAGCAACAACCCGCGAACGCAACTCCCGAAGAATCAACAATAAAAAATACTTCTTTTAAACAAAAGTGAGATTGCTGAAGATAATTTTTTAATTACGGTGGAAAATTTCGAGTTCACGCACCTAAACACCATTTAAATTTATATATATATATATATATATATATATATATATATATATATATATATACTTGAGCGACTAATTAGATACAGCGCGATTGATGCGAAACGCAAGCACGCCCATTTGATTTAAAGAATTACAATTACAGCCCTTTTAGGCCTTTATAACTTTCTACAAAATACCAGGTATTGAAACCCCGTTCCGTAGTCTTTGTTTGTATAAAAGTTGCTTAGTTAGTACATTAATTATTTGTGACGAACAAGGTGAAGCGGTTAATCTCCTAAGTAGGTTTTATAATAAGCATCCGAATACAATTTCTGCTTGCTATATGCAAAGATTAAGGTGAAATCCATTTATAGCATTTTTTTATACGAAAATGAAATGTGTATTTGTCAGACTAAATTTTCATATGTAAAAATGCAGTTCAAATATTTTCGCTGTAAACTTTTTCTTGTAGGAAAGCGGAATTCTTAAGTGAATTATCCAATTAGCTGTTATGCACAAAATTACTTTTGTTAAGAATATTCAATTCGATTCTACGATACTCTATACGTTGTGGCACAACAAAAATACATACCTTTGCAGAATGTATTTTAACTGCGCTTCTTCGAAATTACAAAATTTATTCAATATTAAAATAATAACTTCGACGAATTGCGTTTGAATGTGAAAATGAACTTAGCCAAATTATTCCACAAAAAGCCGGTACACAATTGCGTCACGAGAGCATTATTTCATCTACCCAAAGCTATTGGCATACAAGAATACCGCTTAGAATGGAGAGCTAACGAAAAAAACAAATTAGCGAATTTGATTAAACACAATTAACGATTCTGATTTTTTTAAATGAAGGTTGTTGTCATTTAATGATAACAATGATTGTCTAATTAAATAAGCCATATGCACACTTCGACGGCCGCACAAATGTAATATTCGTCACTTTATATCAGTTTTGCTTATGATATACCAATCCTTTGAAATTCAAACAAGACTGGTATTACAGTTAAATACTGTTTTTTTTGCGGTGAACTAACATATATGCAAGTATGTATTAGGCGTTGCGAGCCTAGTAACAAATTAGTTTAGTTGTGACCAGAAGGATAAACCAAAGGCAGCATGAACGGAAAGTATAATCTCATGCACATTCGTTTCGTGCTTACTGGCGACTCATTAGTAGGAGCGGTATTACGCCCTTTAACCACTATATATTTGGTCAAAGAATGTGGAATAATAGGACGTACAATCTCCTAGGCGAATGTGTGAACCTGTAATAGTGAAGCTAACATAATCTAAAGTCAACGACAATACGACTTCAATGCTAACTCACACTAAATAATATATATACCGAGTCTGTAAAGGATACTAACACTATGGCTATTGTGTTAGTAACCTATACCAATATTATTGTACCGAAAAGGTACATGGTACTAACACTATGGTTTCCGAGTCGGTACATGATACCAACCTGATGGATATCAATTTATGCTAAAGTTCACCGAAATTGAGAATTACAACAATTTCTGAACACCTGTTTCTCCAGTAAATCCATACACTCTGGCCTCGATCGATATCAGCTATCACATTTCGCGGTAAGCATGTCATCATTGAATTTAATATATAACAGTTACCTACTGTTTGTTGCGGAGAGCTACTATATATGCAAGTATTGACAGGAGTGGTATATCTGTTACCAAATGTAGATATAAACTGCGATTTGATCCGCGTTATTTAGATTTCCGTAGTGCTCCTAAGAATACTAAGACAAGTTAAAACCCGTTAATACATTTAGCCGCCTTCAGGTTATTTATAAATTTCGACTAGTTTAAATTACCTTTTATAAACATACGAAGCCTTCTTAAACTCATTTTCATCACCATCCGCGCTAAAAATAGCCGCATACACGGTTCTTGATAGGGATTTAATTAAATAACTTCAAATTTCGAACTATATCAAATTTTCATATAGACGACGGAGCTTTTGCTTTTGAATAATGCAAACACTTGCGTTAAGTAGAATCACTTAATGGCTTACTGTTCTAAACTTCTCATATTTTGCGCAGTTAAAAGCATTTAATTTGTCTGTATCAAACTGTTGTCATGCCGGTAATGGCTGCAGAAGGAAAATATCGTGAAAAGTTGGTAAAAAGAGGCGCATTACGTGAGAAGACTCATTAACAATTCACGCAACAAACAAAATATGAGGTCAAGAATTTTAGAATGCAGTGAAAAGTGTGCCAGTCGTTTGTCGAAAACCATCCAAATACCCAACGTCTCTGCACTATTCCATCCTTTTCAACTTCATTTATTTATTTACATTAGTTTCTTTCATCTGGCCTTGAAATTAAGCAATAAATCAACATTTCAAGATAGTAAAATGTAATTTTATTAATAATAAACAAGTGATTATGTATGAACAAAAATAACAATAATCAATACATTTCTTAAGCATTCATTTTATATACAGTAGAAAAAGTAATTGTATTAGCAGTAGAAAAATTATTAGTATAGGTTTCAGTAAATTATGTAGAATAGTTCTTCTTCTTCTGCTTCGTATCATCATTAATTTCAAATTATGAATATTCTAATTATTATATTGAGTCATCATTTTCATCCACCTCCTCATCATCAACATCACCATTCTTATTACTATTACGATTATTACGATCAATACATATTATTATATATTACATATATATATATATTATTATTATTATTATTATTGTCACCATCATTGATATTATATTATGTAAAAAAAATTATTTTTATTATTGCCATTATTATTATTATTATTATTTCGATTACTTTAATATTATTATTATTGTAGTAGTAGTATTAGTAGTAGTAGTAGTAGTAGTAGTAGTAGTAGTAGTTTAAGTAGAATTTATAATTCTAATAATGGTAGTAGAATCAGAATTAATATGAATTGTAGAAGAAATATCAAAAAATAATTGGAAAATAAACAACTTAACGCAAACAAATACTCCGGAATGAGACTTCTTCTACTACCTTATCAATCATTCGCCCAATAAACTATTTATTTCTCCATATTATCAGTTAGATTACCGATCAAATAGTTTAGAGAATAATCCGTCAATGTACTGAAAAGGGTAGACGAAATTTGGTGCCGAATGATGGGCACAATTTTTATATATATCTCACTTTGTAGCCATAGAGCGCAATTCCAGCTTACGTCTTAGGATATGAAATGGACGTCGGAATAAAAAAATTCAATCGATAATAATTTTATAAATGGGTAAAAAACATAATTAAAAGGTCAATTAGTGCAATTAAATTTATCTGTTGTTTCCAAATCGAATATAAACAAAGAAAATATGATTAAATTATACCGAATAAACTTGCTTTCAAAATTACTTAATTGGAGTTGAACGGTAAGATTTAATTCTATATATATATATATATATATATATATATATATATATATATATATATATATATATATATATATATATATATATACGTGCTGTCCGCAAAAACTAAACATTGCATATAATAAGAAATGAAATTCGTAAAGATGCCGATTTGGGACTTATTGGATAATTATCAGACGTTACCAGAATTTTGGCGACCAGCAATTTCAATCGGAGACGTATGATTCAGCCTTACTGCAGTGAATATTTGACGAACAAATCTTTTACAGTGGAAAAGAGAACTTTTAAATGAAATATCTCGTAGACGGCTGCTTAAAAGAAGATCAGTTGCAAAGACTTAGTCCATGTTTCTGGTTGCTTTCTCAGTGTGTGAACATACTAAACGAAGTAGAATAGTACAAAAAATATGCTTTTCGTCCAATTTTCTTTGAGTAATACCATTTTCAACAATAAGCGAATAATAAAAAATACGAATTTATTAACAAATATACATTTTATCCGGATTGTCTGAAAAATATTTTAATTTGATGCCTGTGTGTCTGATTTTGACAAATAGCTAAATTGAGTGAAACCGTAAAGTGACAAACGAAATGTGAAACATCCCAATACATTTTATTCTGCAAACCAGTTTTTACCAGTTATATATTTAACGAAAAATTTCTTCCCATAACGAAAAGGCTTCCACCTCAGTAATGCAGATTTTAATTCATCTTAATTGTTAATTTGCTTAGATAACTGATAGATTTTATTCTGATGCTTAATTCAAGGAAACGCTGATTGAATGTCAATTCGTCTAAAAATGCATGGATTCAAACATATTGTGAGACCGGTTTCTGGCTGTCTAGACCGCCGGTGAGAAATAAATCAGTTGGAATCAATGCTAAACTGTTTTTCTATGCAAGCATTACAACAATCGATGTGCTAGCCACTTCTGCTCGGTCAAATGTTTTACCATTCTTTCATCCAAGTTTGCGAGCTTGAAGTAAACATTAGTCCCATAGTATGTAACCAGTCGTTGAACAGCATAGCAAACTACTGGTTAAATACAATAGGATTGGTAGTTACTTGAAGCTCGTGAACTTGATTTAAAGATTTTTTAACACCATCCGCACAATCAATGATTGTGCAATTTTATTGCCTACATATATGTGGGGTGAAAGCTGCAACAACGTTAATTTTCGTGACTGCATAGAAATTGTGCAGCCGACATTTCCAGTCAAGTACAATGTATGCTGTTTGACCCTCGCTAGTCAGTTTGCCGTCATACTCTGATGATGAACATGATGATGAAGGTCGGTAAGCGTCAGTTATTCGACGACAGGCTAAATACAATGGGATTTGTGTTTACTTTATGCTCGCAAACTTGATTTAAATAATTGCTACTAACACCCGCGCATTCAAGTATTGTTAACTTTTGAATTTGTTGGCACCGTAGCTGAATTTCAAATCTAAATTTCATTGAAAAATTGACATAAGAGGCTGAGAACCATCTCTCGTGTTTTATATCGTTTATATTTGTTATTACACGGCTTTTATAAAATTATGTATAACGCAACAAATATTTTTGCTTCGTCCGATTCAAATGATGACAGTCGTTTTTAAAAGGACATAAACTTCAACTTGTTTGAGTGTCAAAATAATTTAATCTAGATTAAAATTTTGCCATCGCGATTTGGCCGACTCAAACGTTACAGCGGAAATCTCAAAATTGTGTTTCACATTAAGTTAAGCTTCCAATCCGTTCACAGTAAATTCAAACCTAGTCAAGTTCTGAACATAAGAACCCTAACCGATGTTCTCGTGGCACCGAAGTTAAAGTTATTTACGTCTAAGCTGTTTACTGACAACAATTCTAGAGTTTAACACAACCTACATTTACGAATGCACTACCTTTAGAAGACGACGTTTGGCTGCGCTCCAAAATCCTGCGTATTTACACAGATCGTGGGTTGATTCTCAGTGCGCTGAAATCTCATTGCAATAATATCTACACTGATAATTTGTTGGGACTTTATTGCCGCTTTACAGTCAGTCTCCAATGCGTCAAATCATGAGGCATACAAAAAACTGCAATATTTGTAATATTGGATTTTAAAACAAGCTATTTATTGTCTGGTATGTGTACAGCTACGAAATGCTGATCTTCATCAACGCAATTTAAAGGATGATAAAAATTGTTTTTATTGCGTATTTCATTATTCTTGATTCCTTTTAAATTGATCGATATCTAGATCTCTAAATAAGTTCTCTGGTCAGCCATAATTATTTGAATCCATAACAAAGGGTTGAAACACGCATAAGAGCAAAAATTTTTAATGCACAAATCGATATTATAAGCTTACTATTGAAAACAATTTGTCATATCAAATTTAGTTAAAGTGGGCATGCTTTTCGTGCATAAAGGCAACCAATCAGTAGGAACCGGCACTATGTCCCGAAGGAAATGTAATGGAATCTGCTAAAAGGACCCAACTCACTCGGGCGAGTATGTTAACGGTGATCGAAGCAAGGTGGCAGCTCTATGTTTACATTCAGAAAAAAACACTTATTTCCGGCCTTCATCCTTAGTTAAGCCTATGCTAGCACCAAATGGTACTGAAAGGCCCCAGTAGTTGTTTGTCAAGTTTGACGCTACTCTGTTCGGTAGCAATACTTAAACGGTGATTAATCGATCAATTCCGTGCCAGACATCAGGAACTGTCTGTCGAATTATGCAGACAAAAACATCTGCTGTAAAAGCCTCCTCTGGATCACATGGCACGAATTAAGCAGTGATTCTCCAAACTAATGAATATTTCGTCGAGTCTGCAACCGCATTAGACCATCGTGTTTATGCTGCTTGACCATACCAGAAATGGCGCATTTTGAGCGCACCTAGTTACCTGAAAGACAAAACCCAAGCTACACAAAAGTCAATTACGATGGGAATCACATCAGGGTCGACGACACAAAGGATGAATCTCATATAAGATACTCACGAGCGCCTACAACAACTTATTGAAGCCGTGTGCGCCACCCAGCGCCAAAGCTAAGCTTGGCGATCTCCACGCATACGTCTACGTGCTAGGGACTACATAATGATGCCTATCGTTAAAACAACGACGCTACAAACTACCAATGATGGTCCGCATCAGTTGAAGAATATGAACACGGAGCACACCAATGTTTAACAAAATAGGCCCGACGGGCTCCGAGCTATGACGCTCGACCGTTTAAGCAGGATGCCAAGGCCTGCCCCATTGGGGCAAGGAAGATGCTGCACTATGTCAGGAGCTCGCAAGCGGCTCTCATTAGAGATTATGTAAATGCCAGAACATAACACCGATGAAACGAATGACTTCAAGAGTTAGGAATTCAAGATAGCACCGAAGACAGCAGCTGAGCGTAAGAAAATAACGAATAAACAGAATTAATATTTAAATCTGTTTTATGGAGGAGCACACTTTACGTCAAAAAATTGCTCTATTTAACAAAGAAATGGTTCAAATGACGATGAATAATTGAATATTAAAGCTGGTCTGGCCGAAATGTTTCTCGTTGACACGGGGAAATCCGTATTACAGACCCAACCTGTTTCGGCGAATAAAATCAGTAGAACGGTGCAACCGGCCTTAGGATTAGTAATAGAGTTAACTTTATGATCATCCGACATTAAGTACAAAATGCATGGTTGTAGGCAACCCTTTATATATTTCTCTTTCTATTTAAATTACCTTATTACCAGGTGCGTAATACATATCATATTATAGCAATAAGTATATATAAATTTTCTGCAGCAAGCATTATATAGATGCAACACTTTGGTGATATAACTTTAATTTTGCGTCTCGAAATTTTGCTTTAACACAACAAACATAATAAAGCGTTTTGTTATATTATATTTTAATGCAATGCTATATGACTATGGAATATCAATGCATTAGTGTACAGCGCAAAGCTTATTCCATATTGATTAATTATTAACTTCAATAAGTGGTCAGTGTATTGCAACAAGTCACAGAAAAATTTTATAGTTAAATATATAAAATAAATTTTTATTACTATTTACGTGATATTGCCATCGAATTTAACAACGTATATGAACTACACTTATTATTTGTCAAGAGTAGGTAAAATTGATGATAATAACATAAGAATCTGTTATAGTGTAAATAAATCCGTCTAGGCATTACCTGAGAAATTTTATCGTTCGCGCTGTTAATGTTTATAAGTCTTATCGAAACTAATACGAACGTAACCCACAAATATTAAATATTTCTTGATAGTAGTCAAACGTTAAACTCGAATTAGCGCTAGGTTAAAGCAACATTTATTGCGACAGCGGTGTTAAGAATTTAAATCAAAAGGCAGTTCATCGTGTAGACCGGCTGGGTCCTTATTGGAATCTTTTCAAGTAATTTCCAGAAATTCTACCATTGTCATGGCCTGAACCTGGACACGTCTGCTTCGAAATCCGGGACAAAATCCATTGCACCACTTTGTCGAACGCCACATAAAAATTTCAATTAAAGACTAACTTAAATTTTTGGTTAACCTTTCCTTTATGTGTAGCCTATTTTGCATCTCATTAGGCCGGAGTTGCCAGTTAGTCACCCACAATGTCTCACTACAGAACAGATACCACGCTACTTGGGGACGTGGTATTGAAATTGATATTGATTTAATTAAAAAAACACCTATTGTTCGGGCGGTGATAATATAAATATTTATGGCTGGAATATCTGTATAAGAACAGTGTCATATCGATTCGTATTCATCTAATTATAACTTTTACAAATTAATGATGAGCATATTGATCGCATGTATGCAGTTGGTCTTGTCCTTTGACATGGGTTTTTGAGAAAGAACAAGTATTCCAAAGTTCAAATGTGGTTTGTAAATCTATTATCAAAACCACATCAATGCTCACGCAACTCTAATTGTGTTATTTTTCTCATTTTCGTACATGCATTTAGTGAAAAAAATAAACTGCCTAAGTGACTATCAAGAATGCGATCTTGAAATGGACATCAATCCCATAATTTGTACACATTTTTAAGTATAAACCAAGAATTGAATAGTGTTGAAAAGGCAATTAATCCCGTAGACCGGTTTCGTCTTTATTGGGAACACACCACGTACTGACCAGAATTTGCCACGGACAGGGCTCGAACCTGGTCACCTCTGCTCTAACAACTTAGCAACCCTTCCGTAGTTGATTGTCTATGGAATACAACTGATTAATTTTAAAATGATCGTGTCTATTACCTATTATTACGTATAAGAATGAATGCCATGCTTACAAAACGGGTGCTGAAGTCAGATTTCTCCACATCTACTATAATAAGCAATGAAAGTGTACCGTTTTTCGGCTTAACGCTTCACGCTTCGAAGTAGGAAAACTATTTACTCGCTATTCGCCTGGTGACGTCGTCCTCCGAAGTATCTACTTACCAAGTAGGCAATGCACTTACTCTATGCAAAATGTGTTTCGACAATATTTCAAGGAATAAAACCTAGATTTTCTGCAACATCTTTAATAGCTCACAGTACGTGATTGAATTATGTGAGCCAAACACGACATGTAGACAAGGGATATTTTTTACTAACCCATAAATTTCTGTCATTTGTCTTCAAATTTTCCGTTTGTTTAGTGCATGAAACAATTCTATTCAAATAAACTAGTTACAAATTAATATATTTAAATAATTTAAAAAAATATATATGTGGGTGTGTGTATGTGTGTGTTTGTGTGGGGGTGTTTAATTATGTACACGTAAGAAGATTATTTTGTTTCCGAGTTAAAAATTACAGAAAGCATATACGGAGAAGCGCAATTAGCCGTTCTCATTTTTTATCCTTTATTACCATTTAGGGATGAGCTTTATTTATATTTGTGAATTTTAATTAAAATTAGTGAATAAAACGGGTAAAAACTGTTGCCAAAAGACACGAAGCAAAATAACAGGAAGCGAAGAAAGCAGACACAGTTAATGGTGTTACAACGCAAAGCCGGAAAGTGCGAAATACGACGAAGCAATGTGGATTATGCATAGAGATGCCAAAAATTTAACAATAAGCAAATGCGAATTGCGTTTCTAGAAATTAAATTTGTTTCTTATTTATCACTAAAGAGTATATAATCACACACACACACACACACACTCACACACTTTTACACATATATATATATATATATATATATATATATATATATATATATATATATATATATATATATATATATATATATATACGCAGAGCAGCTGAGGCCGGGAATCAAACTGTGGAGCATTCGGTTAATTATCACGACTTATCGACTAAGCCGGCGAAACCACATATTTCACGCATTTTTTAAATATGTATATCAATTTATATAAATTAGTAAGTCTTTCCTTCAGGTAAATCATATTCGGTATCGATTTAGACATAATGTTCCGAAAAACCAACACAAAATTTGCATTATAAGACAGGCACTACGCAATCGTGACAGTGCTATGAAATTAGGGAAAAATGAGATGCTTTTTTTACAGAGCTCATGTATAAGCATTTAAAGATACATATATGTAATAGAATCTACCAATTGTAACATTGATTTATGTATTGAACCAACATTGATTGCGCGGGCGGTGAAAACAATTACTTTAATCAAAGTTGCGATAGCCCATACTGTACAAACCTTTGTCAGTATAAACTAAGAATTGTATAGTGCAGAAAAGGCAATCAAACCAGTAGACCAGTTTCGTTATTATTGTGAACTCTTCAAGCACAGTCCAGAAATATTCGCGGACAGGGCTCGAACCTGGAAATGTCTTGTTTGGAATCTGGTGCTCTAACCACTGAGCCACCCTGCCACATACTACACAAAACATATAGTTGTACGCTTGAAAATTTATTTAGGTTACCCTTTCCTTCAGGTGGAGCCTGTATGCCATTTCTTTTTGGACCTCAAATTTCAAATAGCCACCTGAAATCTGTTATTATAGAACAGACATCACGCCACCTGGGAAATTTGTACTGAACTAAACATTTATATAAGTAAAAGAAATTTTATTGCGAAACGAATATGCCCCGGTCCGAGGCCCGTTCTCTTCCAAAATTTTGGCAGTACTTGAAGAATTAACAATAATGACTAAACCAGTCTATTGGATAAATTTCATTTGCTACCTACTCGTTTGATTAGTTTGTTCAGCCAGATATTTGGTTTGTGGCTAAAGTATTATAGGATAGATTTAAAAATGATTGTAACTAGGCCTTACATAATTTCCGCCTGTAACATAATTTAATTGAGGCTGTTTTAAATCTATTTTTACTTAGATATATTACCCAACCTTCATTTCTTAATTTAGATACCCTATCACGTCGCAAAAATTATTCATAACTTGGTCGAAAGTGGAAATATTTTCTCTAACAGACACAAACAAAAAGAATTTAAATAGTGTTTAAACTTTCATCGCGATAAAATTATTTCTTTTAATTAATTTTACACAAACCAATGACAAAAACAATAAAATTCATGCACAACTGAAAGTCAGACTTGACATTTCTCATATTCCCAATAAATTTATGCCCCATACCTCACAGATTTCCACGGAGTAGTATAGTATCAGGTTGCGGTCTTGATATAAGAACCTGACCCATTAATTACTTACATATGTCAGTATAAACTAAGAATTGTATAGTGTAGAAAAGGCAATTTATCCAGTAGACCGTTTCGTCCTTATTGGGAACTCATCAAG
>JAQBSW010014083.1:0-12374 GCA_029291075.1 Eudiplozoon nipponicum
CTGGAAGGAGATATACGTGAACAACAGAAATTATCAAATTACCTGATCTCAGGACGTCTCATTCCAATGTGTAATATAATAGTCAGAACAAACGTCAATTTATGGAGGAATATATGTGACGAGATGAATTCGTAGTTGCTAGAGAAAAATGTTAAAAATGCAGCAGACCAAGATAAATAAGACCAGTCAAGGAGCAAGTTACACTCGAAAGCTGAAAAATGGCGCACAATTCAAAGACAAGTATTTAAACAAAGAATGTCCTGGAAAATGAAAAGAAAAAAATCTATTTAAATAAAATTCGTTACAATCAGCCATGGTGGTTTAAATTTATCAGTCAATGTTATTTTACATATGGCGGAGGATTTAACTTCCTCCACACTGGCACAAATGAAGGTCCAATAAGTAGATGATGCCCCGTCTCACTAGTTGTGCAGCAACAAGATTGGCGTGACTGAAATTGCCCTTTTGTGTGAAGCAAGTCTAAAAATCAGCGTAGGTGAAAAGCAGTATGACTTTTATTTTTGCCGTCTAGAAGACGGACAATCTAGTTTAATTGAGAATGTTATTTAGGATATAATTTTATGTTAAAATCTGTTTTTTTATTGCCGACCAACACATGGTCAAATTGGACTATCTGTGTATTATATTTCTAATTGCAATATTGTGTAGAATATATGTATGACCAGATGTTTTTGCCTTCTCGCATCAACCATCCGAAAATGATCAGAGACTGATTAGACGCCCGGGTAGTAAAAATAGCAACCATTGATATGTAGTAGGGGTACAAAATCAGGAACGAGATAGCTACAGCGAAAAGTACCCCTACATTATGGTGCCCCGGTTCGTCGAACTCACAGCCAGTAAGAAATTAATAAACAGCTAGATTTTGAGAAATTCAAGCACTTTCAATGAAGGCCACTACACACGTTATTGCCTCGGAAACGGCTGCACATACCCGCGCACAGACACGACGTTCAAATGGGCGTGGTCACCCTCAACAACTCAGGTGATTCCGCCCATGGAAGGTTCGGAAGACGGGTGGAGTCAGCCTCCTCGGCGGCAGCAGAGGCTGAGCACCCCAAGATTGTTGGCCGCTTCACGTCTGATGGCTCGAAGCACGTTGCCTTCGCGGTAGAGCGCAATCAAACTATTGTCTTTACAGCGACGGCTCCAATTAAGTAATGCTTGAATCGCCCAAATGCCAGCAGCCAATCTCATCGTCGGTTGCCACTATCAACAT
The DNA here is from genome assembly GCA_029291075.1 of Eudiplozoon nipponicum. Taxonomy (NCBI): domain Eukaryota; kingdom Metazoa; phylum Platyhelminthes; class Monogenea; order Mazocraeidea; family Diplozoidae; genus Eudiplozoon; species Eudiplozoon nipponicum. The sequence continues at coordinate 1,241 of JAQBSW010014083.1, forward strand.
ACTTTCTCATCCGTGACGCAATCTCTGGCGAATGAATTGTCATAGAAACTGGATCAGATGTAAGCTCACTACGCCACAATTATCTCGAACCAACCCACCCAGTCGACACCAACAGTCTGACCTGTGCGAATGGCTCCAACATAGCGACGTTTGGGGTACGAGTACACAAAATCTCGTTCTCCAACTCAAAATGATGTTTCAAATATCCGTTCATCATCGACAACACGACACGGAGCATCATTGGACGTGACTTTCTCGAACACTTCGACCTAACCATCCGTCCAAGAACGCGAGAAATAGAGGAGCTAGTATCAGTGTTGACAGACCCAAAATCAGTCGTTATACAGCATGAAAGAGCAATAACATTTACTGTAAGGTTAGCCCACTTCATTGTGTACTAATTTTCACTGTCGGGGGGGTGTATGAAACACGCGGCTCCGTGTTACAACCCAACGAAGGTCAATTTTTATAAACGCTGTGCTCTTTAAGGTCAAATATTCTAACTCTGTCCTTAAACAATATTTCTCTTAGCTGTGATTTTAGGAACAATCTCTTTTAGTCTCAAGCAGTTTTAATCGATATTTCTTGAACTGCAATTTTATTTGTAATTAATAGTGTTTTTATAAAATATACAGAACCGCGCGCGATCCGAGAGGATCACGCGGTGGACTATTGTGTCACAGTGAATTTATCTCGTTAAATCGGATTATTCGTTACTATGAAAATGATTGATTGTTTACTATAAAAGCAAGGAGCTAAACATTTGTGAGTTGTTTGTCATTTAAATCTTTAAACGGTTTACACTAAACATTTTCCTTTATAAACATAAATAATTTTACTAGGCTCATATTATCATGTATCTTTAAACGTTTGACTACTCATTACAATCCAGACATTTGTGTAAGAATAACCACTTGTGTGTAAAACATTTCTCTTTGTAAACATAAATCATTTTACTATGTTCATATTATCATGTATTTTCAATCATTTGACTATTCTCATTACGATCCAGACATTTGTGTAAGAATAACTGCTTGTGTGCGAAACATGTTACTTTGTAAACATAAATCATTTTAATTCTTGCCGTCTAGAAGACGGACAATTTAGTTTAACTGTGAATGGTGTTTAAGATATAATTTTATGTTAAAATCTGTTTTTTATTGCCGACCAACACATGGTCAAATTGGACTATCTGTGAATTATATTTCTAATTGCAATATTGTGTAGAATATACGTATGACCCGATGTTTTTGCTTTCTCACATCAACCATCCGAAAAGATCAGAGACTGCAAACGTATTGAGTTATGTAACCGCAACAGATTAACTGGAATAATTAGAGAATCGATTGAAATATAATAGGGGAATGATGTAATGAATGTAACATCGGTAGAAAAAGCATTAGGACCAATATTTGTTGAAGCTTTTCTAGGGTCAAATAACGGGACTCGGATGAACCTAATTTAATTGTGAACCTAAGTAAGAAACTCAGCTTATAAAAAACTGATTGAGTATGACCTGGATCGATATAAATTCCTAGTTCCTTTAATCCTTATCTTTCTCAAAAACATGATTTAGAACATTGTTCACAGATCTATCAATGGATACGAGATATAAATTTTAGTACATGCGCTAATAAATTTACTATATATATCGGAGGTTACATAATGTTGACTTTTATTAATCTCACACAGTTGCTTATATATATATATATATATATATATATATATATATATATATATATATATATATCTATATATACATATATATATATATGTTTTCGTTATCTGCCCTGATTGGCTGCATCGTGACAGAATCTGCTATTACAGCATGTACTTGTGGTTCTTGCTGTTTATACACGCCGTCTAACCCTCTGAGTTTAGTTGGCCAATCAATGCTCATTGTGTCAAATACTTCCAATGTGATTCTAAGCCTAATTGGTAACTCAGCTGTAAAAATGGAGTTGACTACATCTCTAGATATATTCAACCTGGAAGCTTTCGTGCAAAGGCGTTCATAAAATTCGGACGGTAATTGACGCCCCATTTTTCTAAGCGTAATAATTTGCACATTTGCGCTGATCTTCCAGGCTGATATCTCTGTTGAATTTCAGCCATTAATAACTCAAATGCATTGTACGGCTTTTCTTCCACAGTTCTATCTCTGAAATTTTCCAAAGCATTTCGGAAATTTTCAGGCAATGCCATCCATGCTGCAACAAATTTCTCCATTGGATTAACAATATTATAAGCACTAAATATCATTTGGGCATCTCCTACCCAACTTGAATGCTTTTCTGATTTGTACTGTGGTAGACTTAAAATTCTTGGACTGGCGCGGTCGCCAAATTTTGTTGAGGCTCCTAACATATTCGAGTCTGAAAGCCCCATAGATGCCAGATCGCTTGAAGTCCTAAAATTCACAGTAGAGTCTGATAGGCTTATATTCCCGTTTACATCTCCTAGGTTCAATTCCGCAATATCCTGCACTAACCTACTTGTGTCCTCCAATTTAATATATTTATCCATGGGTAATTAGTGTACAAATAAAATCAACACTTAATGTTAGGCAATCGGAATGCGAACGTTGTATCTTGACAATTCCCGAACAAATAATCTGGAAGGAGATATACGTGAACAACAGATTTTATCAAATTACCTGATCTAGGACGTGTCATTCCAATATTATATTATAGTAGAATAAACGCAATTTATGGAGGAATATATTTGACGAGATGAATTCGAGTTGCTAGAGAAAAATTTTAAAATGCAGCAGACCAAGATATATAAGACCAGTCAAGGAGCAAGACACTCGAAAACTTAAAAATGGCGCACAATTCAAAGTCATGTATTTAAACAAAGAATGTCCTGGAAAATGAAAAGAAAAAAATCTATTTAAATAAAATTCGTTACAATCAGCCATGGTGGTTTTAATTTATCAGTCAATGTTATTTTACATCCGGGGGAGGATTTAACTTCCTCCCCACTGGCACAAATGAAGGTCCAATAAGTAGATGATGCCCCGTCTCACTAGTTGTGCAGCAACAAGATTGGCGTGACTGAAATTGCCCTTTTGTGTGAAGCAAGTCTAAAAATCAGCGTAGGTGAAATCCAGTATGACATCAGAGAGCATGCATAGCAGAAGGCAAACGCGATAACTGACTGACATGATAAAATCACCGAGCTTAAATGGTTTTAAAAACGAAAGCTCGCACGCCATTGGTTAACGGCAAATCCCGCTTGTTTTAATTATTGCCGCGTAAATTGAATTTGAATTTCATTAACGCAATATGTCGGCGATTTGTTCTAGAGCCGTTACAAAATCAAAATTTTGTACCGGTTAAAATTATATTGCCGACGATTTGTAAATAAATTTAAATGAAATATGCGAATTCATTTATTAACACTGAACTTGTAATGGGTCGAATTATATAGCCGGCAATGGTCGTTCAGGCGAAAGGCTGTACGAAGGCTCAGAATTGTCTCATTGAAGATCTGCGACAACAGCGTCGTGACTGGCACACGCAGATGTTCGATAAATAGATGTTGCTCCATCTCACTATTTGTGCAGCAACAAAATTTGCGTGACTAGGTGACTCTGCTTGTGAAACAAGTCCAGAAGTCAGCGTAGGTGAACAGTCAGTGTGACGGGAGACAGCACGTACACATAGTGCGCATCAGAAATCAAACGTGACTTATGACAAGCATGGTAAATGTATCGTGCTTATATAGCATTGAAAACGAAATTTCACATGACATTGGTTAACGGCAAATTTCGCTTGTTTTAATTAGTGCCGGATAAATTATATTTGAATTTAATTTAAGCAATATGTCGGTGAATTGTTCTTGAGACGTTACAATTCTAAAAAATAAGCTATCTCTTTCCACACGATTTCTCCTCTAGTTTGTAACTACTTCTCGCTGATTGCCGAAGTTATCAATAGATGTCTCGAAACTACTTATCTTCCTCAGTTGTGTCTCAACTCGATGAGCTCTCCTATCCAAAAATGGTACATCGTCGATCTCCTCCCTGATTTCACTAAAACTTTCAACTGGATCGTATATAACTTTATCTATCCATCCATTAAATTTCTAGATAGTTTCGGACTTAGTGATGATCAATTTGATTTCTTAAATAGACGCTCTTCTTCCACCAACTTCGTCAGTGTCCTTAACCACTGCTACACTTACATTTCTTTCAAGTTATCTCTAAGGCTTTCGATTGACTATCGTACTCGGCAATTGATTCCGCCTTATTGAGCAATAGTATTTGCGGCAGTTTCCTTAAACTTATATGTTACTACTTTCGAAACCGCTACACAAATGTAAAAGTCGGAAATAGTCACCCGAAGTCAGACCTTATCCAATCTGGAGTGCCCCAGGTTTCAATACTTGTTCCTATACTATTCAAACTAACATTCGCACAAATGCAGATTGAGAACAACCTGTTCAAGCTGTTCAAATATAAAGATGACATGGTAATAGTATTCAGTATTCCAAAATCACTCTACTCTTCCTCGCCTTTAGTCACTCAACTTCTACCTTCGTTGTACTTTCAGCTCGGCAGAATCATTCTTAAATTAAATTCCGATAAGATTCGTTTAATTAAACGCCATCGGTCAGATCGATTCCAGATTTTTAAAGCGTGTATTGCCTCTCAATAAAAACTATCGAAAGCTGCTCCTGAAAAATATTCTTCCGTTATGGTTTACCCGCCACTTACGAGTCATCTCTTTTATTCATAAAATCCTAAACTGCCTTCCGCTGTCAAACGTAGCTCGCCAGGTCAAAACTACGCCCCATGCAATAGCTAGTCTTCTATTCAATTCAACCATACTCCCAATATATTTAATAAAATTTAACTATTTTCAAAAACCACGAGTGTATTTAACGCACTTCCTACGGAAATTAAACCCCTACCCCAGTAGGAGTTTACGAAGGCAGTTCACATACACTTCTGATTAGAAGCGCAACTGGTTCCTCTTTCACTCGTCAATCTCTTTTTATCCCCAGGCTTTTAACTAGATTCGGAGCGTTAAGTTTATTCATGCCTAGCCTCAAAATTAAATAAGTCGCCATAGACGCTAAATGTTATATCTGGCACTCCAATACCATTTTTGTTTACTGCATTCACTTGTAAATTACTCTGCCATAATATGCTCTATTTATTCTATTCCATTTATTTCAGCAAACTATCAGAAAGCGCTTCTCTTTCATAAATCTCATCAGACTTATCATTAAATACCTTGATAGACACTATTTCATTCAAATTAATATATCCCTAATTTAGAATTGTATTTTATTATTTCAAAATTCGGCCAATGGCCTTTGTTGTCAAATTAAATTATTATTATAATCGTTAGTATAGTTGATAATTTTCCTGTTTTTCCACAATTCTTTGATTTTCAGAGCACAATATTAAATAATATTTTTGAAACGCAATAATTTAATGTGTTATATTGATTTAAATTATTCTCCCACTCCTTAACTCACAACTCAAGAGTAATTGTTAGACAAAATTTTATACTTTATTAATAACACGATAAATAAAAAATTAAAAATACCATGAACACAATGCAGAATTACAGAATAAAATAATGAAGAGAATAACTAGATTATAACATTCTAATCTACGTAAAATTATTACCATAGAATTTTTCTATTTTAGCATTCAATAATTTAAACAAGATCACATACAAGCATTCTTCATATAGTACGTTTTGTAATTGATTGTAACGGATCGAATTAATCCACTGACATTTCGTCAAAATAAAATACAAAATTTAATACGCTGGACCAATGAGAACACGCAAACATCCGTTGATCAATTACGTGCATTTCTGTACCTATATAAGCTCGATGCAACTACGACGCAACTCATGCTGCTGTTCTCACGGCTTGTAATTGCTATCGTCTTCTCCGCTGCACTGACTAGCTACGACGACTATCCTGTTGTGAGACTAATTCGGCTAGTCTTCAGTCACACAAAACTTCTTGATGTTGCGCAACCAGCCATTCGTAATTGATCATCTATTTTCAAATCTACGTGTGCCAGCCGTCTCGTTGTTGCCGTAGACCTTCACGGAGACTAGTGTGGGCCTTCAAACAGAAACTAACGCATCCTGCTTCGTCAATACTACTTTTCCACCTACAGCTGGTCAAATATGAAGGACGTTTGGACATACAGGCGTTGCTAACACTTACCAACCCTCATGGCATTTGTTTGGGAATATCTCCTTCGCCGTGTTAAGGGCCACCCACCGTAACTGATTTCTCCAAATCATTTATATTGTATTTTTCTTAACGTCGCATTTTAATGCTAGCCAGGGCGTTGCATTGGCGGCCATGCCAGGATCGGTTGAGATACTGTTATAATTTATTGAACAAGCTAAGTTTTTAACTACAAACATTTTTGAACAGGAATAATTGATATTTATTAAACAACCCACGTTAGTCTATCTAATACGCAGGTATTTATTGTTGGGTTATCCCGTACTTTCATCCGGCTTAATCTCTGACACAAATTTTGATTATGCCTACATAAAGAAATTCTAAACTTCAATCTATATAAATCCTTGTCATTCTTATGTGCGTTTCGTACCTTATTCTGCGTTTAATTTCTGGTGGTTGATAATAAATACAATTGCCGAATTTATCAGCGGTAGTTGGCCCAAAGTTCAGTCAGAAGAAGCAGATGTAGTAAACGCTTTGTTATTAGCATTAAAATTAAAAGGGCACAAGTGTTTTTTAATTAATTTTTTTAAATTTTAAGCCCCTTTATGTGTTTTTATTTTATTCATTTTAATGTCCTTCTAGTAACTGCAAAACATGAATATGCTGAAATTTAAGTTAGCTCAGTGTTTATCCGCCAATCTCAGGACTGATGTTGTTAGACTATCCTCTTTAGAGACATATATTTCAGTTTTAACTAAAATCTATGATAGTTACTTCAAAGAAAAAACAACCGCTAATAAAGTTGCGGATGAACACTGTCCAAACCAGTACAAACAAAAATCGATATCCATTCAATCATTTACTTGATATTCCCAAAGAAATTGTTGCTATAATCACCAAAATTATTTCTATAAATTGAATGTCTTCGGAGTGCTAGCTTCATTTGTTGAATCTCCGCATATTGCATTCACGGGTTGTCGCTTTGCAATAACAGTTTCACAAAAATCCGATTGATCCCAATTTTCAAGTACGCATCTTTTTTCTTGGATCAGGTTTGGTTTTTATTTGTCCCTTTCTTACCTAGGCCAAAACATCGTTCATACTTACCACTGGAAACATGGCGCGATTTAATCTTCTTTGACTGGCGATGTTTTGATATGACGTTTCCAGTATCATCATCAGGCCTCTAATCACACATAATCAAAATGCTCACAATAGTATATTTAAGCATATGTGCTAACCTCGATCCTAAACAGTTCTATTTATATTTTAGATTTATTGACTCACCAATGGTTTCAAACAAAGAATTTGTTTTAGTAACTAAACTCTATATATGCATATGCATGGAGCACCTGAAAATACTCATTCAAAATCTATATATATATATATATATATATATATATATATATATATATATATATATATATATATATATATATATATATATATATATATATATATATATATATATATATATAAAGCAAATGGCAGACCAAAATTTACCTTAGTAGGATTGCATCTATCTCAAATATCCGGTATACATAATCACAACTAGTGTGCAGAATGTTGGAAGGGGAGAGAGAAGGCGTCGAACATGTGTGTTATATAATTAAACGAACATTGGTTGTGCGGGTGGTGATAACAATTATTATAATCAAGGTTGCGGTCTTGATATAAACACCTGACCCATTAATTACTTACATATGTCAGTATAAACTAGAATTGTATAGTGTAGAAAAGGCAATTCATCCAGTAGACCGGTTTCGTCCTTATTGGGAACTCATCAAGTACTGGCCATGGAATTTGCCGCGGACAGGATACGAACCTGGGCACGTCTGCTTCGGAATCTGGTGCTCTAACCACTGAGCTATCCTGCCGCACACTACACTACACACGAATTTTCAGTTATATTGTAACACGCGGCTCCGTGTTACAACCCAACGAAGGTCAATTTTTACAAAGGCTGTGCTCTTTAAGGTCAAATATTCTAACTCTGTCCTTAAACAATATTTCTCTTAGCTGCGATTTTAGGAACAATCTCTTTTAGTTTCAAGCAGTTTTAATCGATATTTCTTGAACTGCAATTTTATTTGTAATTAATAGTGTTTTTATAAATAGACAGAACCGCGCGCGATCCGAGAGGATCACGCGGTGGACTATTGTGTTAGTGAATTTATCGGATTATTCGTTACTATGAAAATGATTGATTGTTTACTATAAAAAACATTTGTGAGTTGTTTGTCATTTAAATCTTTAAACGGTTTACACAAAACATTTTACTTTATGAACATAAATAATTTTACTAGGCTCATATTATCATGTATCTTTAATCGTTTGACTACTCATTACAATCCAGACATTTGTGTAAGAATAACCAATTGTATGTAAAACATTTTCTTTATAAATATAAATCATTTTACTATGTTCATATTGTCATATTTTCAATCTTTTGACTATATTCATTCCGATCCAGACAATTGTTATAAACATTTCACTTTATAGACATAAATCACTTTTATTTTTGCCGTCTAGAAGACGGACAATTTTGACTAATTGTGAATGGTGTTTAGGATATAATTTTATGTTAGAATCTGTTTTTTTATTGCCGACCAACACATGGTCAAATTGGACTATCTGTGAATTATATTTCTAATTGCAATATTGTGTAGAATATATGTATGACCAGATGTTTTTGCCTTCTCGCATCAACCATCCGAAAATGATCAGAGACTGATTAGACGCTCGGGTAATAATAATAACCACCATTGATATGTAGTAGGGGTACAAAATCAGGAACGAGAAAGCAACAGCGAAAAGTACCCCTACATTATGGTGCCCCGGTTCGTCGAACTCACAGCCAGTAAGGAATTAATAAACAGCTAGATTTTGAGAAATTCAGGCACTTTCAATGAAGGCCACTACACACGTTATTGCCTCGGAAACGTCTGCACATACCCGCACACAGACGCGACGTTCAGATGGGCGCGGTCACCCTCAACAACTCAGGAGGATCCGCCCATGGAAGGTTCGGAAGACGGGTGGGGTCAGCCTCCTCGGCGACAGCAGAGGCTGAGCACCCCAAATTGTTGGCCGCTCCACGTCTGATGGCTCGAAGCACGTTGCCTTCGCGGTAGAGCGCAATCAAACTATTGTCTTTACAGCGACGGCTCCCATTAAGTCATGCTTCAAACGCCCAAATGCCAGCAATCAATCTCATCGCCGGTTGCCACTATCAACATACTTTCTCATCCGTGACGCAATCTCTGGCGAATGAATTGTCATAGACACTGGATCAGATGTAAGCTCACTACGCCACATTTATCTCGAACCAACCCACCCAGTCGACACCAACAGTCTGACCTGCGCGAATGGCTCCAACATAGCGACGTTTGGGGTACGAGTACACACAATCTCGTTCTCCAACTCAAAATGATGTTTCAAATATCCGTTCATCATCGACAACACGACATGAAACATCATTGGACGTGACTTTCTCGAACACTTCGACCTAACCATCCGTCCAAGAACGCGAGAAATAGAGGAGCCAGTATCAGTGTTGACAGAACCAAAATCAGTCGTTATACGGCATGAAAGAGCAATAACATTTCCTGTAAGGTTAGCCCACTTCATTGTGTACTAATTTTCACTGTCGGGGGTGTATGTAACACGCGGCTCCGTGTTACAACCCAACGAAGGTCAATTTTTACAAACGCTGTGCTCTTTAAGGTCAAATATTCTAACTCTGTCCTTAAACAATATTTCTCTTAGCTGCGATTTTAGGAACAATCTCTTTTAGTTTCAAGCAGTTTTAATCGATATTTCTTGAACTGCAATTTTATTTGTAATTAATAGTGTTTTTATAAATAGACAGAACCGCGCGCGATCCGAGAGGATCACGCGGTGGACTATTGTATTAGTGAATTTATCGGATTATTCGTTACTATGAAAATGATTGATTGTTTACTATAAAAACATTTGTGAGTTATTTGTCATTTAAATCTTTAAACGGTTTACACAAAACATTTTACTTTATGAACATAAATAATTTTATTAGGCTCATATTATCATGTATCTTTAATCGTTTGACTACTCATTACAATCCAGACATTTGTGTAAGAATAACCAATTGTATGTAAAACATTTTCTTTATAAATATAAATCATTTTACTATGTTCATATTGTCATATATTTTCAATCTTTTGACTATATTCATTCCGATCCAGACATTTGTTATAAACATTTCACTTTATAGACATAAATCACTTTTATTTTTGCCGTCTAGAAGACGGACAATCTAGTTTAATTGTGAATGTTGTTTAGGATATAATTTTATGTTAAAATCTGTTTTTTTTATTGCCGACCAACACATGGTCAAATTGGACTATCTGTGAATTATATTTCTAATTGCTATATTGTGTAGAATATACGTATGACCCGATGTTTTTGTCTTCTCACATCAACCATCCGAAAAAGATCAGAGACTGATTAGACGCTCGGGTAATAATAATAACCACCATTGATATGTAGTAGGGGTACAAAATCAGGAACGAGAAAGCAACTTGCGCAAAGAACCCCTACAGATTATACTAACTAAATGTAACTTGGCTAGTCAATTTTTTCCATTTAGGTGGGAGCTCATATGTGCATCCATTTAAACCCAAAGTTACAATTAACAATGTCCAATCGGTTATTATAGAACAGACACCACATTGCATGGGGAAATGGTATTGAAATGAACATTTATATAATTAAACGAACATTGGTTGCGCGGGTGGTGATAACAATTATTATAATCAAGGTTGCGTAGTCTTGATATAGCGTGTAATGTTGCAAAGTCACGGTAATTAAAGCTAAAACTCAAAACTGAAAAAAGCCGAAAAACTTGACGGCCAGATACTGTCTTTCGTAGCTCGCAGAAACTAATACATACGAAATTGCGTCTGAGGTAAGTTAAGCGCACTTG
>JAQBSW010014084.1:0-12371 GCA_029291075.1 Eudiplozoon nipponicum
AAATTTCCGAAAAGCCTTGGAAAATTTCAGAGACAGAACTGTGGAAGAAAAGCCGTACAATGCATTTGAGTTATTAATGGATGAAATTCAACAGAGATATCAGCCTGGAAGATCAGCGCAAATGTGTGAACTATTAAGTTTAGAAAAAATGGGGCGTCAATTACCGTCCGAATTTTATGAACGCCTTTGCACAAAAGCTTTCAGGTTGAATATATCTAGAGATGTAGTCAACTCCATTTTCACAGCTGAGCTACCATCCAGGCTTAGAACAACATTGGAAGTATTTGACACAATGAGCATTGATTGGCCAACTAAACTCAGAGGGTTAGACGGCGTGTATAAACAGCAGGAACCACAAGTACATGCTGTAATAGCAGATTCTGTCACGATGCAGCCAGTCAGGGCAGATACCGAAAATCACCTGACTATACAAGAAACCTTGCGTTTCTTATGTAGAGAAGTTGCTAGCTTACGCAGTGATATTGCACAACTTCAGAGTCAGGATAGGTACACTAGACGTCGAGGGAGTCACTCGCGTCAACGCTTCGAAGGGCCACGCGGATGGTGTAAGGCACATTGCGAATACGGACGCAGTGCGAAGTGCCAAGGTGAGAATTGTATTTACCCGCGATTAGGTGGACCCAGATGGAAAGGAAGCACAAAACCGGTTGAGAGAAATCCATCACCGGGAAAAGGACAAAGCCCCCGCTTGTAGGAGCCGTAGGGGGGGTTCCATTGCAAAGGCTCCCAGATATGCCTTTAAAAGGCATACTCAAAGCAAAAGAGGCGACTAGATCAAATAGCACCGAAGAAGCAGGCAAGAGGGTCAGATTCTTACTAAGCGGAGATCTGGAAAACATTGCCGGATTGACCATCAACAAGTTCATTATTAAAGATGAATTATCTCGATTAGATTTTCTTGTCGATACGGGTGCTGAGGTAAGCATAGTTAGATCAGAAGTGGTGGAAGCAGATTGCCCCACATTTGATTATCAACTATGGGCCGCTAATGGTAGTCCGATAGGAGTGAAAGGAATGAAAGAAATGTCGGTAACGTTAGGCCAGAAATCTTCCTTCCGATGGAATTTTCTAGTAGCCGATGTCAAGGACCATATAACTGGTATGGATTTCTTGACACATTTCAAGCTGACATTAGACCCCAAGGCTAGGACTATCGCAGAAGGCATAGGGAAAGCAACACGTACTAATTCTAACACGTCGGCAGTTAGAAAAGTCCTCTTACCTCGTCCATCAGTCGCACATGACTTTGCCGATATAATCGAGAAGCACCTAGCAGTGTTTCAACCTTTCAGTGCCAAAAGGATAGGTTTGAAGACAGGAGTAGAACACCAGATAGAATTGGTGGCTCCGTTGCCTTGTTCACCAAAGGCTCAACCATTGGCACAACACAAGCAACAGGTTGCTTTGTCCGAATTTCACCAATTGCGCGAAGAGGGGATTTGTAGAAATTCAAATTCCAATTTTGCTTCCCCAATAGTGGTAGTTCCCAAACCTGAACCGGGTCAATGGAGGGTTTGTGGGAATTATCGTCTATTAAACTCAGTGACGAAGGGTGATTCTTATCCTCTCCCTAACCAGAGTACTTTACTCCGAGATAAAATAGGATATGAGGTTTATTCAACTTTAGATCTCCAGAAAGCGTACTATCAAGTACCAATGGAGGAAAGTTCGATACTACTCACCGCAGTCAGATTTCCAGGAAGGGGAACGCACGAATTTCTTCGAATGCCTTTTGGTTTGAAAAATGCCAGTCAGATATTCCAGCGTTTGGCTGAAGGAATCCTTCAGAATTGTCCATTTGCGAGGGTATATATTGACGACATAATAATTTTTAGTCGCTCACGAAATGAACATCGTACGCATTTGGAAACGGTTTTGACCAGGCTGGAACAATATGGATTAGTGGTCAAACCCAATAAGAGTAATATCGGTTGCTCTTCAGTTAAATACTTTGGTCATATACTTTCCAAACTGGAATTAAACCTTTGGAAGATAAGATCCAATATATAAAGGACGAAACGGAACCCCGAACCGAACGCCAGATGCGAAGTTTCTTGGGCATGATCAGATATTACCGTCGATTCATTCCAGGTCTAGCCGGAATTCTTGGATCGTTAACACGCCATATCACTCGTGAAAAGAGCACGATCAAGAAATCTTGGCCTATCAACTTGAGTCAAGAAGACCGAGAAAATTTCCAAAAGGCCAAGGACATGTTAAGTGACGTAACCACATTAGCACCTGTAGATTGGGAAAAACATTACGAACTAATCACAGATGCCTCAGATGTTGCATTAGGGGCAGTGCTACAGCAAAGAGATCAGGACATAGTAAGATCGATTGGGTTTTATAGCCGTAAGCTTAATGATCGAGAAAAACGTTATGATACGTTTGGTAAAGAGCTTCTAGCAGTGTATGCCGCAGTGATACACTTCGAGCATTACTTAGACGGACATAAGTTTAAGTTATTGACCAATCATATGCCTTTGATCAGCATACTTGGTAAAACAGCTAAGCTTAATTACTCTCGTAGAGTGAATTCTCAAATAACACGGTTAGCAGAGTTCGATTTTACTGTCCCATATTGCTGGTGAGGAGAATGTGGTAGCAGATGCACTTAGCCGACCGAATGAAGCTGATGTCGAGCTGATATTTCAAGGTCATTTGAAAAGTTTAGATGATTCAATGCATGATTTCGTTAGTCAAATCGAGGAAGCGCAAGGATCGGATCCCTTTACATTAGTTTTGTCTAAAAGGCCAGGATATGTTCTTAAGCTCATAAGTGGCAAGTGGTTGTTATGCGAAACATCTAGAAATCAACCGCGACCAAATGTGCCGTTGGAGTTACAGGCCAAGATTATCCAAGTGTTACATGACATGGGACATCCATCCATTAAAGCCACCATCCGATTGATCAACGACAGATACGTATGGCCGCACATGTCTAAAGACATACGGGTATGGGTAAGAGCCTGTGCCAAGTGTCAAACGTGTAAGGTGTGGAGACATACCAGAACCGAGATAAAGAATATTGGGATACCAATTGGACGGTTCAGACACGTACACATAGACATTGTCGAGATGCCTGAAGTAAATGGGAACAAATACTTGCTGACTATGGTAGATAGATTTAGTCGTCAATTTGAAGTGGCGATTTTAAAATACATGACAGCGCAAGAAGTTTTGTTCGCGTTTCTACATAATTGGATATCGCGTTATGGTGTTCCGGAAAAGGTCACTAGTGATCGTGGTAGTCAATTTATGTCAGAGCTTTTCGTAAGATCCCTCAACATCATGGGAACCACTGTAATACATACTAGCGCGTATAACCCACGAGCGAATGGGATGGTAGAAACGCTACATCGTGAACTGAAAGCTGCATTAAGGTGTACTAGTGGAACAAGCTGGATACACGATCTTCCTATAATACTACTCGCCATGCGCAACAGATATAGGGCACAATTAGGTATTTCCATAGCAGAACTGGTTTATGGAGAACCATTAAGGTTGCCTGGAGATCTTCTAATAGAAACTCCAAGTAGTCTGGATTGGGCTTCTAGTTATGTAGATTGGTTCGTAGGAGCACTTAGAGATAAGATGTGTCGTTTAGCTCCGACCAAGACTAGAAAAGCTAAAACCAAATGCTATGTGTCCTCTGATCTAAGATCGGCTTTGCATGTGTATATAACTAATGAAAATAGGAAGAACTGCCTAACACCATTTTATAAAGGACCATACAAGGTCAAGAGGATGACTGACAAGAATGTCATCATAAAAATAAATGACATTGAGGATTGTGTTACGTTGGATCGTTGCATTCCCCAGTTTATCCTGATCGACAATATCACTGAATTAATAGATGCGTCGAATAACCATTCTATGGACGAATCTGATGTGTGCAATCCGACCATACAGGCAAATAATGAAATGCAGAACTCAGAAGACACATTGTCTAATATAGCAAAACCTTATTCTACTAATTCACAGCATGAAAACTATCTGTCGATACCAGATGATTTTGAAGAACCAGTAAAAACTGTACCGGGCGAGATGACGACTTCAGGGGCGCCATTATGCACAACTCGTTCTGAAAGAGTGCCACGTCAGCCGAAGAACTATGATTACGTCTATTACTAGCCGTCTTTTTTTGAGAAGGTGGTGTATGTGGAGGAAGTTAAACCCTCCGTCTTATGTAAAATAAAATTGACTGTTAAATTTAAACAACCATGGCTGATTGTAACGAATTTTATTTAAAAAGAATCTTTTCTTTTTATTTTCTAGAACATTCTTTGTTTAAATACTCGACTTTGAATTGTGCGCCATTTTCAGTTTTTCGAGTGTCTCGCTCCTTGACTCGTCTTAAATATTTTGGTCTGCTGCATTTTTACAATTTTCTCTAGTAACACGAATACATCTTGTCAAATACATTTCTATTATAATTGACATTTGTTCTGATATTATATTACACAGGAAAGAATCGTCCTGGAACAGGTAATTCGATTATTCTGTTGTTCCCGTATATCTCTTTCCAGATTATTTGTTCGGGAGTTAACATGATCCTACTTTCGCATTCCGATTGCCTAACATTAAGTGTCGATTTAATTGTTATACCATTTAGACATGGAGACCGATATTAAATTTGAGGACACAAGTAGGTTAGTGCAGGATATTGCGGACTTGAATCTAGGAGATGTAAATGGAAATATAAGCATATCAGACTCTACTGTAAATTTTAGGATTTCAAGCGATCTGGCATCTATGGGGCTCTCAGACTCGAGTAGGTTAGGGGCCTCAACACCAGTGACTTTAAACTAAATTGCTAATCAATCTGGATTTATATAATCATATATTTTCAATTATTTACATGTATTCATCACGATTCAGACGTTCGTGTTCCTGATAATTACTTGTGTATAAGAAATTCAATTGTGTTGACAATATGTCGTTTTGTTGCCGTCTAGAGCACGGTCCGTTTTGTTTAACTGTGAATCGATAATTACTTCTGTATAAGACATTCAATTGTGTTGACAATATATCATTTTGTTGCCGTCTAGAGCACGGTCCGTTTTGTTTAACTATGAATTGATTCATGCATAGCTACACCATTTGCAATAAACGGATGAAAATGGATGAGTTTTCTCACATTACCCTTCAGGATAGGGACATGGATTAATCCTGAACGCGGATCCTAATAACAGCTACCAGATATTATATAGGAGGATTATTTCGCACTTAATAGACAACTAGCTCGCAGAATCTCTTACATTAGCTACAAAACATCCTACAATATGTATATTCAAATTATTTGTATGCAATGCTATATTGCTCATCGAATATGCAACATCATTAATATTAATATGGAAGATGGTTTTCAAATCATCATCAAATTTACCTATCTGACCACGCAAGATCACCCTATATTTAGACGCAAAAATTCTCATGAATAATGTGGAACCCAGTCTCGAGCCCTATCATGTTCACGATGTGACTCGCAGGCACCTAAATTGATTATTATTAATTACAATTATCAGGCTTATATTATATAGATCAACATTCAAGTGTTTTAAGATATATGGATTCAAATTTAGTGAAATTAGCACTTTTATAATAACAGCAAATAAATTTGAATTAAACGATTTTGAGGTATCTATGAAGATTAATAATGTATCAAAATGTTTTCATTTAAAGCTATAATACAATTCCACATAGACAAAATATTCGTTATGGTTGAGTGACCAATTGTAAACCCATCTTGACACTTATTAAAATCCACAGGCAAAATAGAGCCAAGATGTTCGAATATTAAACACTCAATTTCCTTCAAGAGAGAAGGTATCCTATAATCATTAACAGAAGATGGTCTATTGTTTTTAGGCAAAATTTATGCCATTCTAGTTAATTTTTATAGAATGATTCAATCCTTAACACTTTTATTAAAGAATAGACAAAGTGTGCTCATAAATTCCATGGGTAAATGGAGAATTTTATCTTTTTATATATCTAAATGATGTACTTGCTTTCGGGATTTAATTTTCATTATTAGAGCTGATTTCTTTGCCTACCATATCCGGCCCAAGCTTTATAATATTTATGAGCATATTAAAAACAGGGTTTCAATAAATTAATCATCGAGACAATAAATTCATTTGCATCCAGATACATAACACATTCATAATCAAACATTGTAATAAGATTAAAAAATAATTTTAACTTAATTCTGACAAATTCCAAATTAGCATTGGAAATCATAACTATCTGTTTGTTCACTTTTGGATTATCGCGTTTCAAAACAATTTGCTTATGATCCAATTCACATAAACATTTCACCACGTCATAATTTTTATTAGTAACAACGTCAGTCTCTAAATGGATATGATCTAAAAATTCAAAACCTCGACTTGCTTCTTAAATAACTCGTATAATAACACAATAATCAAAAACATAAGATATATCATTCTTTGAATGTTTGTTTAAATTCTTTACAAAAACGATATGTATATCCCTGCAAATCGAAGGTCTGTTGCAAGGAAATAATAAATTGTATATCATCCTTTAAACTCGAATACGGTGGTCTATACACAGCCGTGAGAATTAAATTAACAGGTTGAATTGTAACAAAATCAATTTTAAAATTATTATCACTGAACTATAAAAAGTATTATTATGCATATAAATTTCGCACGTATAGGAACTCCTCCTGTAGAGGAAAATATTTCCTACGTCAAAAATAAAATGACAAATTATTGATAAATTTGAACCATGGGGCTGATTGGAGCGAATATTTTAAAAAAATATTCGCTTTAGTTCTATATCATTGTTTGGTTAAATCCTTTCGGGTAGTTATACTGTTGAAAAGTGCGTCACTTATGTTTTTTGTCATTTTTTCCTCAATTGCGCGAGCTTCTCTGTTGACTTGCAGCAGCCATCTTGTATCCCTTATCAATTTTACAATTTTTAATTCTCACAATATACTCCTGTCACAACAAGTTTATTTTTCATCTGTGCCTATTTGGATCGGCCAGGGACAGATAATTTAATTATTCTGTTTTTCGTGTCAAATCTCTTTGCAGATCAAAAATTCGGTGTGCAATGTTGAATGAAAAGTGAACATTCCATTGTCTATTTCTTTGTTACACGCGGCTTCGAGTTACAACCCAACGATGTTCAATTTTGACAAATATAGTGCTTTTTAAGGTCAAATAATCTAACTCTGTTTTTACACAATATTTCTCTTAACTGTGATTTTAGAAAAAATCTCTGTAAGTTTCAAGCAGTTTTAATTGAGATTTCTTGAACTGCAAGTTTATTTGTAATTAATTGGGTTTTGTTTATTAAATATACACACCCGCGCGCAATACGCAAGGAACATGCGTTGGATTATAGTGCCATAGTGGAATTACTCTTTTTCTTTGAATTATTCGCAATTTATACAAGTGATTTGCTATTCGTATATGATTCTACGTATCATAATTCCAGAGTACAATGGATTGTTATAATTAAATAAGTTAAAACCATAGCAAACAGTGGATTAATTATTTGCGAAGTTTTTTCATTGGGGTTTTTACACGATTTTATTCTATCCATCATAAGTGACAACATTTGCCAGTGACTTTATTTATATCATCATATATTTTCAATCGGTTACGTGTATTCATCACAAATTCGACATTTGTGAATGGTTTGTTATTTGTGTTGACAGTATATCGTTTTGCTGCCCTCTAGAGCACGGACAATTGTGTTTAACTGTGACTTGTGTATAAGACATTCAATTTTGTTAACAGTATTTCGTTCTGTTGCCGTCTAGAGCTCGGTCAATTTGGACTAACGATGAATTTTCCATGCAACATTGTGTACAATACATATGTGATCATTCGATATAGCCTTCTCACATCAGCCATCGGGAAAAAGCCGGGGATTTATCATAAGCACGAATCTCAACAGCAGCTACCAGTTCTATGTACGTAGGTAGCAACCGCGCAAAATACCCCTACATAAATGGTGCCTCGTTTCGTCGAACTCACAGCCAGCAAAGAATTAATCTGCATTTAGATTTTGAGAACTTCAAGCACTTTTGGATGAAAGCCACGAAAGGAGGTAAATTCTAAGACACATATAACAGAAAAACACCCTCTCGAGATCAAAATGCTCGAAGACAGCCGCACGATGACGGGTGAGGACGCTGTTACACTGCCGTCTATTCTTGATAACACTCACACACATAAGATGACGTCCAGTTCAGGAAACGCAGGAAGCCCGGTGGTGAGCCCAGCACCAGGCCGCACCAACACATGGACTCAGTACAATATATGCTAATTCTATCCAGATTACCTTGACGAGTGGGTCGACGATGTTACTTTATTGACCAAGGTGTCCAATATAACAGACCAGGGCTCAATATTTTTGAGGGCTTGGGAGACGATTTCAACGTCTTTCAGACGGATATTCTGCATCAATATACTGAGGGCACATGTGCGCAGCCATGGCAGAGACTTCAACGCGCCGTCCATCTGCGCTTGACACCATATCGAGAAGACAGGCTTACAGAATTAATGAGCCACATGTCCCTAGGTAGCCGCACGCCTTCTGAGCTATTTGGAGAGATGGAGCAGAAAGCCTTGGAATTGAACCTGCCCAAGGAAATCTTAATGCGACATTTCATACAGAAGCTCCCGCCGGCAATCCAAGAGATGGCCACGTTCCTGCGCGAATCTGTCGAATTACAAGACGATGTTCTACCGGCATCTCTAGACAAGTGGTGGAAGAAACACCACTACAGCTTAACTGCCCCAGAAAAAGGCCACATCACATCACGACTGTCCGAATCACAATCCACCGCATTATCAGCCGGAATAAATATAATAAATTAACGCCTCATCAGCCTGCTGGAGAACCTCACCGTTAGGCCAAATTTGGCCTCAGTCGATGCTGTCCATAATAGACGCGACCAGAGCAGGCGTGACCAGCGTCGACCACCGTCTCGGAAAAGCGCCAGGAGGTCGACGTCGAGAGGCCAGGTCACAGTTCCACAGTTACCTGCGGAGTGGTGTCCGAATCACCGCAGCTATGGCCACTCCACACGTTATTGCCTCAGAAACGGCGGCACAGACGCAATGTTCAAGTGGACGCGAACACGCTCAACAACTCAGGAGGATCTGCTCATGGAAGGTTTGGAAAACTGCTGGGGTCAGCCTCCTCTGCGGTAGTAGAGGCTGAGCAGCCCAAGATCGTTGGCCGCTCCACGTCTGCTAGCTCGAAGCAAGTTGCTTTCACGGTAGAGCGCAATCAAACTATTGTAATTACAGCGACGGCTCCAGTCAAGTCATGCTTCAAACGCCCATATGCCAGCAACCAGTCTCATCGTCAGTTGCCACTGTCAACATCCTTTCTCATCCGCGACGCAACATCTGGCGAATTATTTCTCATAGACACTGGATCAGATGTGAGCTTACTACGCCACAATTATTTCGAACCTACCCACCCAGTCGACACCAGCAATCTGACCTTCGCCAATGGCTCCAGTATAGCGACGTTTGGGGTACGAGTACACACAATCTCGTTCTCCAACTCAAAAGGATGTTTCAAGTATCCTGTCATTGACAATACGACAAGAAACATCATTGGACGTGACTTTCTCGAACACTTCAACCTTACCATTCGCACTGCAGAGAATCATCATCATCCACGAGCACGTCCATTGGCACCACACAAACATAAGGCCGCCGAGCAAGAAATCGCCATGCTACGTCAACAAGGTATCTGTACACGATCCAGCTCACCTTTGGCGTCGACTGTGGTAGTATTACCAAAGAGTGAACAAGCAACATTCAGGGTGTGCGGGGATTATCTTATTCTCAATTCTTGCACACAGTCTGATTCGTACATCCTGCCAAATCCAGCTGACCTACTCAGATCCGCTATTGGTCATGCTGTGTATTCAAAACTTGACCTAGTGCAAGCCTACTATCAAATACCGATGGGCAAAGACTCCGTATCATATACTGCACCTAGATTCACTGGAGGTGACACTCACGAATATCACTATATGCCTTTCGGTCTCAAGAATGCCTCGCAAACCTTCCAACGCGTTATCCACGAAATACTAGATGGTCTACCATTTGTAATTCCATATTTAGACGACATCCTGGTATTCTCCAACTCAATGTCCGAACATATACAGCATATTGATATTCTACTCACACGTCTAGCAGACTATGGCCTCCGACTTCATGGCAACAAATGCGTCTTTGCACAGCAATCAATTGAATTCCTTGGTCATCAAATTTCCGAAGAAAGCATGAGGCCTATACCTGCTAAGGTTTGTGCTATTCAAGATCTATAGCCTCCAACCACCGTTAAAGCATTACGACGATTCTTGGGCAAGATGAACTACTATTCTCGATTTGTACCCTGCCTTGCCAAGATTCTGGCACCTCTTCACAAATATCTCGTGCCAGAAAGCCGTTTCGTCAAGAAATCACAACCGATTCAGCTCAACGTGGACGACATGCAGGCTTATGAGGATGCCAAAAAGGCCTTACGCAAAGCGACCATGCAACATTCCCATGATTGGTCTCAACCTTTTGAATTGATAACTGACGCATCCGACGTTGCCATAGGCGCAGTACTTCAACAGTCCATCAATAGCATACACCAACCTATCGCTTTCTATTCGCAAAAACTACAACCTCGCGAGACGCGATATGATACATTAGGAATAGAGTTACTCGCAATCTACCGGTCGATCCTACACTTCCACATCTATCTGGATGGCCGAAACTTCAAGATCTACACAGACCATCTTCTTCTTCTTCCGATGCTCAGAGGAAAGAAAGAGTATTTATATTCACGATGTGTCAACTCACAACTTACAGGAATACACGAGTATGAATAGGAAGTCACTCATGTCAAAGGATCAGAAAATGTGGCCGCAGACTCCCTAAGCCGTCCTGCATATCTCTGTGCCTCAATAATGTTTCCCTCACCTATAACCACTCAGGAATTGCAAGCAGCTCAGCAAGATGATCCATCACTTCGGACATTTGATTTCAATCGCCTAAAAACATTTGGTTATGATGGAACTCTGCTGCAGTGTGAAATAACTGGCGTGGGCCCTCGGCCGTTTATACCTGAAAAACTTCGTCACAAGATCTTCGAAGTCTACCATTCAATGAGCCACCCATCTGGCGAAGCATCAGTGGAAATTCTATCCAGAACGTATTTTTGGCCTGGCATGCGGCGAGATGTCAAGAAGTGGTCAAAACAATGTCTAGAATGTCAGAACTGCGAAGTAACGAGACACACCAAAACAGCGCCACAAGTCATTCAATTGCTCAAAGTCCGGTTCACGCACATACGCGTTGATCTGGAAACCTTACCTGCCGTGAACAATATGCGATATCTACTGTCAATACGGGATCGCACCACTCGATGGTATGAGGCCATACCACTGCCAGACATGAAGCAAGAAACTGTCAGTTATGCTTTAGAGCTCAATTGGTTCGCTCGGTTTGGTGCTCCAGCTGAAGTGACAACCGATCGTGGCGCACAGTTCCTCGGCGATGAGTTCGCAGCCCTACTGCAATACTATGGTGTTAAACACTCCATGACCGCGGCTCGCAATCCGAGAGCAAATGGTTTCGTCGAAAGGCCACACCGAGAACTAAAAGCGGCGCTCAAGGCTAGCCCAGAAGAAAATTGGCTTGCGGCTTTACCGAAAGTACTCCTATCAATGCGTACAAGACCTCGTGAGCCGATCAAATGTAGTTCCGCTGAAATGTTATTTGGCGAATGTCTACGGCTGCCTGGCGAACTAGTCCGATCACGCCCTGAAACTGCAATAACGATGAACGATCCGACATTTCTGTTTCCACTTCGCAGTTTTCTACAATATAACGCTCAGAATCGGCCGATCTGTCCTACACGTCAGCAACATGGTCCAATTTATAAACGCAAAGATTTTGATAGCTGCAAATGGTTCTTCTTCAACAACGATATGGATAACAGGATTCTAGCCAAACCGAAGCGCGGTCCTTATCGTGTGCTAGATCGACGTCAGAATTACATCATTTTGGAGCTTAATGGCAAAGCTGAAGTGGTCTCCAAACACAGACTATCCCCGGCCGACGTTGATCCAAATGACCCTCTGTTCCGCGATGTAGACCTATCAGACGGTGAAGAAACGATAACGCTACCCTCAGACAGTCTTGCTGACAACGGACTGACGCCCGACATCTTATCAACAACCGAGCCAACTGAACCCGTCAAGCCGCCGCGAGATATAGAGGAACCAGAATCAGTGTTGACAGAGCTAAAATCAGTCGTTACACGGTATGGCAGACCAATAACACCTC
>JAQBSW010014085.1:0-12370 GCA_029291075.1 Eudiplozoon nipponicum
TTTCCAATTGATAATGCTAGTGGTAACAAATCCGACTCGTTTTTACTTCTGTTTCTTGTTTTGGCTAGTTGGTGAGTGTGTATGCGTTTGTGTTTGTGTGTATGCGTGTTTGCATGTACATGTCATTCTCGCAGTATTGCAAAGTGATGTCTGAGATCTGGTCATTATTGTTTTGATGGCTTGAGAATTAACCATTTGTACGCATTGTTCACTGTTACATGTACGAGTGCTATTTTTCCCAGTGTAGTTTTATCGTTTCACCTTGTTGCGCAAGGGACGTCGTTTCCACATGGTAACAGCGCCAGTGTGGATTGCGGTGCGCTCACATTGTTTGCGGAGACTTCATCATCGTATGCACCTCTGTTATTTCCCTTCAGTTTCTTGCCAATCCGATTGTATGTTTGTTGATTCTAGTCGAGGAGCCTGTTTGTTCTTGACTGGATACTAGTATTGAATTGTTGTTGAATTTTATTCTTGGCCGGTCGATAAGAATATCATGTTGATGAAACTTTTGAATATTAGGGTCAGGTGCTTGTTGTTTTATGTAAAGGGCTTCATAGATAAATAATAATTTTTCTGATTTTGCTTTATGTAGAATTGTGAATTTGGTTGAATTGACAGGGTGCCCCGTTGCCAATATATGATCGGAAATAGCTGATTTTCCTGACGGTGGCAAGCCTTTTTTAATCAATTTCTGTGGCAAATGTTGCTGGATTCTGCTTATCAACTGTTTCTTCGTGCGTCCGATATATGTGCTACCGCACATACATGAGAATTGGTAGACTCTGAATGATTTGGAGAGAATTGGCAATTGATCTTTGGCATCCAACCTCATGATTCTCTGTGTACTAAATGTCATATTAACTTTAACACTGGGAAAGTTGTCCTTAGTTATTCTTTTCAGCCGCCGTGCAATTATTGAGGCTGGTACGTCGCCTCTAAAAGGTAAGTTTAGGAAAACCTGCTTGACGTTATCCTCTCTAGTAAGAATCTGCCGTGGTCTTATGTTGACATCAATGAAACTCTCTGGGTCGTTGTTCATTAGCAAAATTTTCCTGAGGTAGCTCAGTTCTTCCTCAATCTTGTGTTCAGAGCAGATCTTGATTCTGTTTAATAGGTTGTTTACTAAGTTTCTTTTGTAGGATTTTGGCACACTACTCTTATAGTGAATGTATTGTCCGATGAAAGTGGATTTTCTACATATGGCTAGTGTCAAATCTCCGTTTGCTTCTCGAGTGAGTTTGATGTAAAGGAAGGGAAAATTGTCGTCTTTCTCTACCTCGAGATTGAATTTGATGTCTGGATCGACTCCATTTGCTTGTTTGAGGATTTTGGAAGGGTCTGCTGCTTCTGAGATGAACAACAAGATATCATCTACATACCTTTTGTAGAGTGCGCACTGGTCAATTATACCTTTTAGGCTCTTTTTTCCAGGTGATACATGTATACATCTGCCAGGAAGGGTGCGATGCAACTTCCCATAGCTACACCATTTATCTGACTGTAGTATATTCCTTCGAATGTAAATTGCACGTTTTTAGTACATGCTAATATGAGGTCTTTGATGTCATTGGTGTCTATAGAGAAGTCAAAAAACTCATTTTTGATGAGGTCACACAAGATCTCCGTTGTCTTATCCAGTGGTATGTTTGTAAATAGGGATGAGACGTCAAGCGAGACCATTTTATTCTGTAGGATGTTCTTCCCCTTCAATTCATTTGCTAGTTCGAAGGAGTCTTTGATAGTGTTTGCGTTTATGATGCTCCGTATTGGTTCAAGTAGTTTGCAGAGAAACTTGGTTGGTTTATGTTGTGGAGCGTTGATCATTGACATAATGGGCCGCATCGAAGGAGCTTCTGAGGCTGTCACGGCTTTATGAGTTTTTGGTTTGCCGTACAATCTTGCGGTGTTTGTTCCGACTGGTTTTGCTTTTTGGATGTCTTCTGTGAGTTTTGATCTAATCTCGGAGTCAGCCATCGATGTTAGAACATGTTTTTCCATCTTTTTCAAAATTGCATTAATTCTTGATTCGATGTTCGTTGAATCATCTTTCTGTTTGATGCAATGGTTAAATTTAGATTGATCTTTTATTATATCGTTCATGGCCTTCCTGTAAGCGTCGGCTTCAAGTATAACAATTCCTGATCCTTTGTCGGGTGTGGCAAGACGTATGGATTTGTCTGATTGGAGTTTTCTGAGTTCGTCTATGTGCTGTTTTGTGATCATTTGGTTGCCTTTGAATCCCTTCTTGTATTGCTCTAGTGCGCTTACTATCTTAGCTTTCATTCCTTGTCCATTGAATGCATGTGGGGCGGTGTCTTTCGTTAAGTCATTGTAGAAATTTTCCGTTCCAGCCTGAATGTCAATAATGTCACGTTCACTTAGGTTTTTCTTGACTACGCAGAATTTTGCTCCTAAGTAGAGTAATTCTTTCCGGTGTTTTGAAAAGATCACTTTTGAATAATTGTGAATAAAAGCGTCTGTGTTCGTAGGAAATTTTGATTGCGTAGGAAATTTGTCCAGGTCCCTCGTGATGTCTTTAGTTTCTTAGTCCGCTGTTATTTTCATCAGCGTTTCTATCTTCTTTGTGAAAGCGGTGTATTCGTCGTCGTTCAGTTTTGCAATTTGACAACCCAGTGATTGAATGATGCTCTCAGCATCTTGCAGTTTTGATTAGTTGTCCTCGATACCATTGAGCAATAAGCGACTTATAAGTTTATTCGTCGGTTTTTGGTAATTTCTTCAGCATTGCTTGAGGATTCGTTTTGGCATAACATCGGATTCTAAACACGATTTGAAGAACTTAATTCTTTCTAGAAGTTCGGCACACGTATATTTGGCTGCAATATAAGTGTTTAGTTCCTCACGGGTAAAAGGCTGACCCCGCTCTTTGATAATCTTTATAATGTCCATGCCTTTTTAATTTAACACAGTATTCTTATAATTAGGAAAACACAAATAACAAAGTGGATAAAGGCCATTTATTTCGTGAATACTAATCATCTCTCATACAATCATACATATTTATACATTTTGGGTTTTCAATTGATTATGCTAGTGGTAACAAATCTGACTCGTTTTTACTGCTGTTTCTTGTTTTGGCTAGTTGGTGAGTGTTTATGCGTTTGTGTTTGTGTGTATGCGTGTTTGCATGTAAAGGTCATTCTCGCAGTATTGCGAAGTGATGTCTGATATATTGTCATTATTGTTTGATAGCTTGAGAATTAACCATTTGTGCGCATTGTTCACTGTTACATATACAAGTGCTATTTTTCCCGGTATAGTTGATCGTTTCACCTTGTTGCGCAAAGTTGTCGTTTCCACATGGTAACAGCGCCAGTGTGGATTGCAGTGTTAAACGCTCACATTGTTTGGAGACTTCTGTCATCGTATGCGCCTCTGTTATTTCCACTTCAGTTTGTTGCCAATCCGATTGTATGTTTGTTGATTCTAGTCTAGGGCCTGTTTGTTCTTGACTGGATACTAGTAGATTGTTGTTGAATTTTGTTATTCTTGGCCAGTCGATAAGAATATCATTTTGATGAAGCGTTTGAATATTAAGGTCAGGTGCTTGTTGTTTTATGTAAAGGGCTTCATAGATAAATAATAATTTTTCTGATTTTGCTTTATGTAGAATTGTGAAATTGGTCGAATTGACAGGGTGCCCCGTTGTCAATATATGATCGGAAATAGCTGATTTTCCTGACGGTGCCAAGCCTTTTTTAATCAATTTCTGTGGCAAATGTTGCTGGATTCTGCTTATCAACTGTTTCTTCGTGCGTCCGATATATGTGCTACCGCACATACATGAGAATTGGTAGACTC
Source organism: Eudiplozoon nipponicum (assembly GCA_029291075.1). Lineage (NCBI taxonomy): Eukaryota > Metazoa > Platyhelminthes > Monogenea > Mazocraeidea > Diplozoidae > Eudiplozoon > Eudiplozoon nipponicum. The sequence goes on from JAQBSW010014085.1 coordinate 3,826, forward strand.
TGAATGATTTGGAGAGAATTGGCAATTGATCTTTGGCATCCAACCTCATGATTCTCTGTGTACTAAATGTCATATTAACTTTAACACTGGGAAAGTTGTCCTTAGTTATTCTTTTCAGCCGCCGTGCAATTATTGAGGCTGGTACGTCGCCTCTAAAACTTAAGTTTAGGAAGATCTGTTTGACGTTATCCTCTCTAGTAAGAATCTGCCGTGGTCTTATGTTGACTTCAATGAACCGCTCTGGGTAGATGTTCATTAGTAAAATTTTCCTCAGGTAGCTCAGTTCTTCCTCAATCTTGTGTTCAGAGCAGATCTTGATTCTGTTTGCTAGGTTGTTTACTAAGTTTCTTTTGTAGGATTTTGGCACACTACTCTTATAGTGAATGTATTGTCCGATGAAAGTGGATTTTCTACATATGGCTAGTGTCAAATCTCCGTTTGCTTCTCGAGTGAGTTTGATGTAAAGGAAGGGAAAATTGTCGTCTTTCTCTACCTCGAGATTGAATTTGATGTCTGGATCGACTCCATTTGCTTGTTTGAGGATTTTGGAAGGGTCTGCTGCTTCTGAGATGAACAACAAGATATCATCTACATACCTTTTGTAGAGTGCGCACTGGTCAATTATACCTTTTAGGCTCTTTTTTCCAGGTGATACATGTATACATCTGCCAGGAAGGGTGCGATGCAACTTCCCATAGCTACACCATTTATCTGACTGTAGTATATTCCTTCGAATGTAAATTGCACGTTTTTAGTACATGCTAATATGAGGTCTTTGATGTCATTGGTGTCTATAGGGAAGTCAAAAACTCAATTTTGATGAGGTCACACAAGATCTCCGTTGTCTTATCCAGTGGTATGTTTGTAAATAAGGATGAGACGTCAAGCGAGACCATTTTATTCTGTAGGATGTTCTTCCCCTTCAATTCATTTTCTAGTTCGAAGGAGTCCTTGATAGTGTTTGCGTTTATGATGCTCCGTATTGGTTCAAGTAGTTTGCAGAGAAACGTGGCTGGTTTATGTTGTGGAGCGTTGATCATTGACATAATGGGCCGCATCGAAGGAGCTCCTGAGGCTGTCACGGCTTTATGAGTTTTGGTTTGCCGTACAATCTTGCGGTGTTTGTTCCGACTGGTTTTGCTTTTTGGATGTCTTCTGTGAGTTTTGATCTAATTTCGGAGTCAGCCATCGATGTTAGAACATGTTTTTCCATCTTTTTCAAAATTGCATTAATTCATGATTCGATGTTCGTTGAATCATCTTTCTGTTTGATGTCATGCTTAAATTTAGATTGATCATTTATTATATCGTTCATGGCCTTCCTGTAAGCGTCGGCCTCAAGTATAACGATTCCTGATCCTTTGTCGGGTGTGGCAAGTCGTATGGATTTGTCTGATTGGAGTTTTCTGAGTTCGTCTATGTGCTGTTTTGTGATGATTTGGCTGCCTTTGAATTCCTTCTTGTATTGTTCTAGTGCGCTTACTATCTCAGCTTTCAGTCCTTGTCCATTGAATGCATGTGGGGCGGTGTCTTTCGTTAAGTCATTGTAGAAATTTTCCGTTCCATCCTGAATGTCAATAATGTCACGTTCACTTAGGTTTTTCTTGACTACGCAGAATTTTGCTCCTAAGGTGAGTAATTCTTTCTGGTGTTTTGACAAGATCACTTTTGAATAATTGTGAATAAAAGCGTCTGGGTTCGTAGGAAATTTTGATTGCGTAGGAAATTTGTCCAGGTCTCTCGTGAGGTCCTTGGTTTCTTTGTTCGCTGTTATTTTCATCAGTGTTTCTATCTTCTTTGTGAAAGCGGTGTATTGGCCGTCGCTTAGTCTTGCAATTTGGCAACCCAGTGATTGAATGATGCTCTCAGTATCTTGCAGTTTGGATTGGTTGTCCTCGATACCATTGAGCAATAAGCGACTTATAAGTTTATTCGTCGGTTTTTGGTTATTTCTTCTGCACTGCTCGAGGAATCGTTTTGGCACAACATCTGATTCTAAACACGATTTGAAGAACTTAATTCTTTCTAGAAGTTTGGCACGCGTACATTTGGCTGCAATATAAGTGTTTAGTTCCTTACGGGTAAAAGGCGGACCCCGCTCTTTCATAATCTTTATAATGTCCATGCCTTTTTAATTTGACTCAGTATATTTATAATTAGGAAGAAAGAACACATTAAAAACAAAGTGGATAAAGGCCATTTTATTTCGTGAATACTAATCATCTCTTATACAATCATACATATTTATACATTTTGGGTTTTCAATTGATTATGCTCGTGGTAACATATCTGATTCGTTTTTACTTCTGTTTCTTTTTTTGGCTAGTTGGTAAGTGTGTATGCGTTTGTGTTTGTGTGTATTCGTGTTTGCATGTAAATGTCATTATCGCAGTATTGCAAAGTGATGTCTGAGATCTGGTAATTATTGTTTTGATAGCTTGAGATGTATGTGCGTAACACATATATCGGACGTACGAAGAAGCAATTGATAAGCAGAATCCAGCAACATTTGCCACAAAAATTGTTTAACAAAGGCTTGGCACCGTCAGGAAAATCAGCTATTTCCGATCATATATTGGCAAGGGCCAACCTGTCAATTCGACCAATTTCACAATTCTACATAAACCAAAATCAGAAAAATTATTATTTATTTCTGAAGCCCATTATATAAGACAACAAGCACCTAACCTTAATATTCAAAAGTTTCATCAACATGATATTCTTATCGACTTGCCAAGGATAACAAAATTCAACAACAATCTACTAGTATCCAGCCAAGAACAAACAGGCCCTCGACTAGAATCAACAAACGTACAATCGGATTGGCAACAAACTGAAATGGCAATAACAGAGGTGCATACGATGACAGAAGTCTCCAAACAATGTGAGCTTTTAACACTGCAATCAACACTGGCGTTGTTACCACGTGAAAACTTTGCGCAACGAGGTGAAACGATCAACTATACTGGGAAAAATAGCACTTGTTTATGTAACAGTGAACAATGCGCACAAATGTTTAATTCTCAAGCTATAAAATTAATAATGACAAGATCTCAGACATCACTTCGCAATACTGCGAGAATGACCTTTACATGCAAACACGCATACACACTCACCAACTAGTCAAAGCAAGAAACAGCAGTAAAAACGAGTCAGATTTGTTACCACTAGCATAATCAATTGAAAACCCAAAATGTATAAATATGTATGATTGTATAAGAGATTATTAGTATTCACGAAATAAATAGCCTTTATCCACTTTGTTATTTGTGTTTTCCTAATTATAAATAAATATATATATATATATATATATATATATATATATATATATATATATTTCATTGTCTTCGGTTTAAAATTATATTTTATTTTATGTAATGTCTGATTTACTCGTGTTGCGGAGAGTTTCGAGAGTTACCTCCACTGCGGCTTAAACACATTTTCGCCTAGAAGATTGTACGATGATACAGCAGGCGAAAATTTTTCATCAAATTTTTAGCAATTATGGTTAGTAGTAGCGGCTCCTACTACAGAGTCCAAATTAAGCACGAAGCGAATGTGCTCATGGGATTGTTCCTTGTGTTCCTGCTGGCATTGGCATGTCCTTTTCGTCCTATTTAAACTAAATTGCCATTGGATGCACAATACCTAATGCACAATTGCATATATATGCAAATCAAAAATAGCTATAAGCTCCTGACCTCTAGTACTTTCCCGCATACATTGTACGTGACTGGAAATATCCAGCTGAACAATTTTTCTGTAAACACAGACATTAGCTCTTTGTAGCTGTGTCATACACACACACACATATATATATATATATACATATATATATATATATATATATATATACATATATATATACATAACAATTAAACAATAATTGATTGCGTGTGATGGTAACGATTCTTTAAATCAAGTTTGCGAGTATAAAGTAAATACTAATCCCATTGTATTTTACCAGTCGTCGAGAAACATAACAAAACGACCGCCAGTCGCAACACACTGACGCGTTTCGACCTTCCATGTTCATCATCAGAGTACGACGGCAAACTGACTACCGATGATCAAACCACATTGCATATATATGGAAAGCAAAATTAGATAAAATAAAATGAGTATGGTGCTTACTTCAAGCTCACAAACTTGATTTGAAGAATTGTTATCACCACCAGCGCAATCAATTATTGTTTATTTGTATTGTCTATATATATTTGTGTGGCGAAAGCTACAAAATGAATTTTTTATTCAACATGGGGATGGTCGAGTGAAAACTCTTCCTGTTTAATCAAAAACAAAAACACTGCGTTGAATGACATGGTTTGTAATATAATTGTCATTTTTAGTTCAAACAATTCGAATGTGTTCATTTCTTCTTTCAATTTTTAACAGTTTGCATGGAGAACCATTTTTTGCTGGAACATAATGTATTCTTATGTTTATGTTTCCTGCTTATATATGTATTAGGTATGCTTTTATTACTAACAGGTTAGCACTTGACAAACTAACACAGTAAGTTCAATAAAATAAGATAATTTTATCGAAGTATAACTCGATTTCTCAACGGGAAATTATATGTAAGAACTTGACTCTAATCCTGATATAACATAAATGTGTTAGAGACAAATTTTTCCTTCTCTCTCGCATAACACATCCAATTTTTAAGATATTTAGGGCCATTTGTCAATTCCTTTGGATATGATTCCTCAATAAACTTTATTTCAGCAGTCATGCCTCTCCTTTATTTATTCCATACAGCCTATACAAAATCTGTGATTTCACGTATAGTCGAAAAGCTTCAGTACGTGTGACTGACGATAGTATTGCTGTTTTGTGTTTGGTTAGTCACAATGTGATCCGTGTATATTTCAAACTCCCAAACTTGAGATTCAGTACTTTGACACCTCTTTCGCTATCAATGACTGCTTAATTGTATAACTTATATACACGTGGCAAAAGCTGCAGAAAGTTAATGTTCCTAACCACATAGAAATTGTTCAGTGACTATTCCAGTCAACTAAAATGTAACCGAGACTCTTATAGGTGGAGATGGCATATCCAATTTGGCATTCCATATATATATATATATATATATATATATATATCTTCTTTCTTTACTGAGCTCCTTTTGGAGGATAAGCCGGCTCCATGACATTTCATGGAGTTTCTTGGGAATTTGGTACAAGTGGTGTTCCCTCACCACTCGGCTTTTTGATCGAGGACGCACCTCTAGCCTTTGCACATCCAAGCGCAGTATGCAAGGCAGCAGTAAGTTGCATGGTTGCCGGTGGCTGTTGAAAGCTCATTCGCCATTCGGAAGTACGGGGTACTGTCCAGGAGTCCATGTAATCCTGTGGCTGTTGAACCCTTTTGTGGCGGGGAACATACGCCGAGTCATGGTGCCGTCGTCGGGCTCATGTGGTATTTTATAGGAGATCCGATTGCCGGTCGGAGATCCACCACGCCCTGGTGACACCACCGCCATAGCCCCGTTAGCCCATGTACGATCGGCCATCGAAACATGGTTGACACAGTCGTACCACGTTGAGGAGGGGATGGACTTTACGACCCAGTATATATATATATATATATATATATATATATATATATATATATGCGTTGCGGTTTGATTTTCGCTATTAAATGAGCCGTCATGCTTAGATGGTAACTGCGTAAAGTTGAACAAAGTCAGTACGGTCGAAGGTATTTTTCCTGTTGTGCGATTGGTTAAAATTAAATGTGATCGGTTTTTGTATAAAGGTGGCAAATTTATTTAAGGTTATGAAATTTATGAAAGTAATTTAAAAACAAATTGATTTTTTGCGGTATAAATGATATCAGTTATTATTTTTTGATTTTACTATATTGGTGTAATGTTATAATTTGTCTTTTTTGTCAAATGTAGAAGAAAAATTGATTCACTTGTTCTAAATATGAGTTGCGTATGTGAGGAATATTTTTGAGCCACTATCAGCAATGCAGTTAAAAACGTAGGCAAATATTGATCATATCTTTCGGTGCAATGTACAGGCTCATCGACCCATATTTTATCTTTTGCGTAATTAGGCCAGTTAGTAACCAATTTTTCTATACCATATGACAAATAGTTCGGCTGTGTCCACCTCGGATAAATGCTTTTTTTCACACAGTTTATCGTCCTTCTCAGAAAATGTTGTCGAAAGAATTTTCTGGATTTTTTTCAACTACTATGATTGATAAGTGCATAATTTCTATTAATAAGTACACTTGTTTAATGAATTTTTTATGCGAAATAATTTCATCAGAGTGCTTTACAAAATGTACTGATTTCATTCATAAATCATAAATACAGCTTTGTCTTGTTCTTTTATAGATCTCTTAGTCTTTCACGAAAATTTAAATGTAAATTTTTTTATCTCATTGTAATTATTTATGGTATTTAGGCTAAAGAATTCTCAATCAACTGTTAAATTTAGCGTGATGCTAATAAGGATGTATTTTTTTTATATTTCGTAACAATGCACGTTGTTGACAGCAATGAGTGGTGTTCTATATTTCATGGATCCAAATGTTCTGATCAGAGGCGATAAGGCAGTGGTCTGCATAAATAGAGAAAACAGTCCTATCTGGACCTACGCTGGTGAAGCAACTGACAACCTAATTGAATCAGGATTGCGTTACTCACCTGTCTTGCCAGAGGGTGTGAGTCTGCCACCGTTGACAGCCTTGACACCTCAAAATACCAGTATTTGGCTTGCTAACGACATTAAGCTGCACAACTTCGCAATTGAAGCCGTCTATAAGGTTTGTCAGATTACCAAATTTGGGTGTTTATTTTGATCTGCTTTCTATGTTCGGTCGTCTATTTATTACTAAACTTAGCTTTACACTTTAACAAACAATTTTTGAAGCTATTTTATTTCACAAAAAAGAACTTTCAATGAGGAGCCTTGTGTGGTTAGCGTTTTAATATTAATTTTTGTGTAATTGAAATAAAATAGGCTATTATTGTAGCATTCCTTGCTGAAAGATGATAATTGTAAAAGTTCGTGATTTAAATCAATTTGTCGAAATTTAGATAAGCTCTAATCCAAGTTCATCCATCAAGTTGCAAAGCGTAACTAAACTATCGCTATTCGCACGTTCTGGCGCGTTTCTTCCTTCCATGACCATCATCAATAAAAACTGTTATAACTATCTGTGCAAATATTGCTTTCGTAGTTGTTGGTTTGACCGCATTTTTCTTGTGCGGAACAATTGATAATACTCGTAAGGCGGTAAAATCTTGAATCCTGTTACAGTGAAATCCGCAAGGAAGCTGTATTGCTGATGTCGCCTTGTCCGAATGCTAACTTGGCCATAATGATGTTGTAGCGAGGTTTAGTTTGCCTCATTTCTGTGAGTTATCCTGATAAATTTATTCATAGTAGCAAGGTATTCCTTCTCACTCTACCCCTCTCTCTCTTGTAAATCTCAATAATAATTTGTCTAAATTCACTTATATAATTTTTTCACTCCTTATGGTTATATGGCAGTGAAACATTAGTCACTTGACTTTTGTGTGGCTGGACATGATAATGATGATGAAGCATTTGGTTATTATTCTGCCCATAGCTAATAAAAAATGTACAGTTAATGCTGGGCTGGAGCAAGCTCGTTGGTTGCTTCAACAATGATATGATGCCAAATAACCAGGAATAGCTACACAAAGTGTTAGTTGTTGTGGTCGCTCATAACTCAAAAATTGAAATAGTGTACTGTGAGGTTTTGAGAAACGCAGCGTGAAAATTGGAAAGTGGATTGACACTGAAGTTTTCAGGTTTATGTTGAAATCTGGACAGGCTGGATCACCGTCAAAGAGTTCGAATACGAACAAAGAATCTAGTGAGTGCTCGAGGTGGTGGTCGTCATATTCGTAGTGAATGTGTGCTGTGTAACTGATGATGTTTTGATATGCATGATAATGGCCTATATCATGATATGAGGCCGGTGACTACTTAGTATTTGTGCACAAGGAGTTGGCTCTAAGTAGGTGGTAATACCAAAAACGGTTTTGTGAGCCATACGATGCAAGAATACAATGTAAACCAATATACACGAAAATCAATTGGTAGCGCCAAATGTGTACATCTTTCTTAATGTATATATTTTCATTAAAATGCGGGTGTTTGGTTGAAAGACTTCCAATCTGTACCCGGCCTAAACAATCTAAAGTTTCAACAAAATGATATTTTAATCAACTGACTGCGAATCACAAAAACAACCAACAAATAATTAGCAAGCCCGAACACTCAAAAGACGAGCCTCGGCAATCACTTTATCGGATTAGCTACAAAATGAAGAAAATGCAGCTGCGCAAAATGTATCATTGTTATCGATAACTGTGACAGAAATTGCTCAGAAAATTGAGGAACCAACACGGCAATTCGCTAACCACGATTTGTTACTAATGGATTAGAAAAAACTACTGTACAAGGCGAAACGAAAGACAAAAGACGAAGAAAAATCTTTCGTACACATAACAGCCAAGGAAGCGAACACATGGTAAAATCTCAATACTTCA
>JAQBSW010014086.1:0-5000 GCA_029291075.1 Eudiplozoon nipponicum
ACATACATACATACATACATACATACATACATACATACATACATACATACATACATACATACATACATACATACATACATACATACATACATACATACATACATACATACATACATACATACATACATACATACATACATACATACATACATACATACATACATACATACATACATACATACATACATACATACATACATACATACATACATACATACATACATACATACATACATACATACATACATACATACATACATACATACATACATACATACATACATACATACATACATACATACATACATACATACATACATACATACATACATACATACATACATACATATATACATACATACATACATACATACATACATACATACATACATACATACATACATACATACATACATACATACATACATAAATATATACATACATATATAAATAAAAACATACATACATACATACATACATACATACATATATACATACATAAATACATGTACATATATAAATATCTACATGAATACGCACATACACACACACACACACATACATACATACATACATATTTAAATATATACATGCGCTTATATATGAATATAAACGTATAACTACATACATAAATAATTAAATCGCCAAACAATCCTTCTATGAAAAAATCGAGCATATGAATATTCACGTGAAACGTACATGCATACATGCGTACAAATGAAAATACATTCATGCGTACCTAAATAAATTAAAACCAAACTTTCCTGTACACCGAAATTTAATATGGTCTTGTGTTTTATAAGGGATTATATTCTGATTCGCTTCACAAACAAACATCAATTTTGTACAAGATGGAAGAATCGCAACGACCTTGGAAAATATCAGGTAGCCGTGATGTAGCCTTTTATTTTTCTTATTATTAAAAAATTATGTTCATTTCATCGTTAATTTTATTATATTGCTTGAAGCTTTAATAGATTTATTATTAACTGAGTATGCGCTGTTTTTTATATGTAACATGGTAATTTTTGGAAATTGAGCCGGAATATGAGACATGTATAATCTAAAGTCTGGCACTACAACACGTTTAAAAATACTCCTATTTCGATATTTAATTTAACAGCTTCAATATATATATATATATATATATATATATATATATATATATATATAATGTACATTTTCTTCGAATTTTTTTTTGAAACTCACGGCGCGCGGTTTAAAATGGCTCCGATTTTGTCGCTTACCGATATTGAGAAAATCGTTTCGGACCTTCAGAACTCTGTGAAGGCGTTGAAGGATGAGAACAATCGTATTAAGAATAGAATGTCAAAACTGGAAACAGACGTTGATGCCTATACGGCGAAATTGGAATTAGCGGAAAAGAAAAATGAAACTTTAAGCGCACAAATTGTAGAATTGACTGAAGCGTTACATACGAAGTTAGATAAATTACAGATAGATGTTCAGCCATGGGTTGAGTTAAATACTGTTTGTTGCGAAGAGCTAATATATATGCAAGTATGTATTAGGTTTTGCGAACCTAGTAACAAATTAGTTCAGTTGTGACCAGAAGGATAAACCAATGTGCATGAGATTATACTTTCCGTTCATGCTGCCTTTGGTTTATCCTGCTGGTCACAACTTAACTAATTTGTTACTAGGTTCGCAAAACCTAATACATACTTGCATATATATTAGCTCTTCGCAACAAACAGTATTTAACTGTAATATATTGAATTGAATGATGTCATGCTTACCGCGAAATGTGATAACTGATATCGATGAAGGCCAGAGTGTATGGTTTAACTGGAGTAACAGGTGTTCGGAAATTGTTGTAATTCTCAATTTGGGTGAATTTAAGCATAAATTTATATCCATCAGGTTTGTATCATGTACCGACTCGGAAACCATAGTGTTAGTATCCGGTACTCATCGATTTCAAAAAAGGTATCAGTTACTAACACAATAGCCATAGTGTTAGTATCCTTTACAGACTCAGTATATATATTATATAGTGTGAGTTAGCATTGAAGTCGCATTGTCGTTGACTTTAGATTACGTTAGCTTCACTATTACAGGTTTACACATTCGTCTAGGAGATTGTACCGTCCTTTTATTCCACATTCTTCTACCAAATATATAGTGGTTAAAGGGCGTAATACCGGCTCCTACTGATGAGTCGCCAGTAAGCATGAAACGAATGGCCATGGGTTGAGTTGGCTGAAATAACAGTGGAAGACGATACGCCAATCAAGAATAAAACATCAGGGGAAGAAATAATTAACATATTAACGAATGAAGTATCAGCGCGGATTAGCAAACAAGAACAGATAATTTTATTTAACCTTGATGAGAATGCTGATGTGAAAGATGTCGAGAAATTAAACGTCCTGATAAAGGATGAGACGCATGCTGACATCGCTAAATGTTTTAGAGTTGGAAAAAGATCCCATCGTTCAAGACCGGTGGTTATAAAGTTATCAAAGAGGCCAACAAATATGCAGATCGAGGCCATCAATAAAAGGAATGGTGAGAATCCGAATTTTCATAGAATATTTATTGGACGTGACAAAACATTTCTCCAACGAAAGTTGGCAAATGCAAAAAAGAAAAAGAACAACCAGCAGCGGAAGCCATCTACTTCTGACCACGATATTATAAGGAATTTATCGAGAGAAGATACAATAACAAAACACGATGTATCATTACTTAATGTTGTGGACAGCGGGGGGAGAAGAAGTATGGCCTCAAAACCCGGGAAACGAACAATAAAGAAGCCAACAAAGCTGAATCAGTAAAAGTCGATAATTGTTTAGATAAGTCGTATTCTACATTTACTTTATTTTATGCTAACTTTCGAAGTGTTAGGAACAAAAACTTTTTTCTGTGTAATTTTATAATAAGTAACGATTTTGATTTTATAATATTATCTGAAACTTGGCTTAACAAGGATATTGAAAACCATGAATTTGATATTCCTCACTATTCTTTATTCAGAAAAGACAGATCGCTGGATAAAAGAGGTGGAGGAGTACTCATTTATAGTAAATCTGTATTAAATGCGAAAATTTTACATACTAGTGAAGATAATGCTATCATTGATTTTTTATCTATACAAATTGATAATCTGATCTTAACCGTGGTTGACAGACCGCCGTATGCTACTTTATAGGATGATCAAACATCTACCAATTCTTTTCAATCTATTTTTGACTGTCATGGCTATAATGTAGTGGTAGGTGACTTTAATAAGTTACATGACTGTGAAATAATCAATTTTTTTCTAATCATGATCTCAAGCAGATTATAAATGAATCAACTAGAGGTTCGCAATGCTTAGATCATGCATACTTTGAAATTGAAACGGTGAAATCACACAGTTATGATGTTGTTAACTATTTCAAAGAATTGGATCACAAACAAATTATTTTACAATGGAACATCTTGAGTAGCAAAACACAGAAACTTAATTTTGAAAATGCACACGTGCAATGTTCCAGAATCAACTGGAAACTTTTTAGAGAATTAAGCATACTGATTGATTATGAAATTTTTTATATCTTGAACACTGACGAATTTGTTTCTTCTGTTTCATCGTTATTATCTGTTTTATTTCAGGCATCTACGTTTACGGATATTATACCGAAACGAATCAATAGGAAATTATGTAAACTAAAAATTAAACGAGATAATATAATGAAGTGTAGTCTTATCAATAGTATTAAACAAATGAGGTTAGATTTGATTGATAAAGAAATTAATTCATCACTGCTGATAATTCGTCAAACATCAGAACGAATTATTTTGGCCAAAAAGAAGAGTAATCCTAGACTAGGATACAAACTCCTCACAGATTACAGTAAATATAAGGAAAAGTTAAAGCTTATATTACCTGTGGATAAAACCGAGTATGAATTTCTCTGTGAATTGGATGAAGTATTTGGCAATTTGATATGTAATCCACAGAATGAAAGAAATTTCATGGAACTACCTGATCCTTTGGGAGACCAGGAACCAGGACTTGTTTTTGACAGTGATGAATTGATAAAATTAATGTTAAAAATCAAATAAAAAAACAAAAAGATCACCTTAGTATTTCGATTGATAACCTGCATCAATTACCCTTAACTTTTATGAATGCGCTCTGCAACTTTATAAATAGAATTTTGAAGAATGGGAAATTACCAATCGATATACTAACGATAGTAGCTAAACCGTTGCCAAAAGTAAGTAAGCCAACGTGCGCCAGTGATTATAGATTAATCTCTATTATCCCTTCGTTTTTGAAGATAATAGAACGATTGATACTAGATCATTTAGAACGGATGTTGCCGGCTGATTTTGATTTATGTCAACACGGCTTTAGGAAAGGTAGATCGACAACTACTAATATGCTTTCTATGTGGAAACATGTAATTACATTAGATGAGAATAAGTTAGATGCATTAATTTTATTTATAGATATCTCAAAAGCTTTTGACTCTATATCTTTTGATGCTATTTTGAATGCGATTAGTTTGTTGAATATTGATCCGAATATTTTTAGATTGCTTAAATACTATTTATATAATCGAAGAATGAGTATTCAAGTAAACGATTTGATATCAAAATCGAAAAGAGTAACAAGTGGAATTCCACAGGGATAAAGTTTGGGGCCAATTTTATTTAAAATCGTATTTGCACATTTGGAAACTAAGATCCTTAATGGTCGAGTTTGCAAATTCGCTGATGATTTAAAAATAATCTTTCCAATTGATCCAAAAAATGTCGAATTCTCCAAAAATAATGTGACATTAGATTTGTATGATTTGAGTAGATATTTGATTACACTAGGGCTGAGAATTAACAATAAAAAGACGAGAGCTTTAAAAATAGGTAACAGAACAGACTTTCATTATGTTTATTTTCATGATGCTGTGATTAATGATGTGTTTGAGATTAAACTTATGCAAGAAATAAAGGATTTAGGCATAACTATTCAATGTACAGCTTCTGCT
>JAQBSW010014086.1:10000-12363 GCA_029291075.1 Eudiplozoon nipponicum
CATTCACTCTCCATCCATCTACGAAACTTGCTGCTCCATATTTGAACTAATTTGTTGCTATGTGCGCAATACCTCATACACCATTGTATACATTAGAATTCCCGGCTTTAAATAAAATACAATATATGACATTCAAGGTTTTAGTTTTTTTAAAAGCATTTTTGAATTTTGATTACCGTGACATAGTAGCAATACAGTTATAACAAATAACAAAAGGTTCGGTACTGTCTCTCTCCCCTAAAATATTCTGCATACGAGATGAGATGAGGTATAGGTGAGGTAATGATTGGTCTACTAATTATAACAAGTTATATATTGAGTTTAGTTACTGAGACAAATCCTATGATTAAAATAGTGTTGAGTCAAATATATATAAATAGAATGGTTTTGGAACGAGGTTACCACATTTGCTTAAATCTGCTATTGTGATCAGTGTTGTGTTGCCTGATGATGGTGCTGGAAAGTAGGCACCGAAACGTCGCCAGTAAACAAAGATGTGATAGAACCGCATTTCCAATTGAAGTAAAAATGAGTCAACCCGATCAAAGACAAAACAAAATTGGAAATAGTGACAAATCGGATCTTTGTGTAACTGCCCGTGTACAGCTATTACCCGCGTACGCAAAACGCGGCATTGATAACCTGAATGCTTACACACCGCAAAATATTGAGTTCAAAACCTATTTATAAAAGATGTGGGAAGAACCCACATGGTTGCTTATATGCTTATCTATATATGCGTAGATATAGCGTGTGGGCGTATATATAATTGGATGTTTTTATAAGATGTGAGTGTATATAATTATAAATAAGTTAAAATAAAATTTAAATATAAAAGATTGCTAATTTATTATATATATATATATATATATATATATATATATATATATATATATAATGGTATCTATATTTATATAAATATTACGCAGAGACATATTTATATGAATGATTCTAAATATTCATTTAAGATGTGGGGTGAACTCACATGTTTGCTTAAATGCTTATTTAGATAATCACAAGATATATGTAGGAGATTATTTAGATTTTATATATAAAGTGACAAGAGCTCACATGGTTGCTTATGTAGATTGAGATATGCATTATATGTATATATAAAAAAATAAATAAATATATATATATAGATATATATATATAATTGAGTGTAGACGTGTTTTTATATAAATGTTTTAATATTTGTATATGCATATAAATTGTGAATAAAAATAGTATATATACTATACACCCAGGGTGAATTGTAAGTCACCGAAGGTCAAAGGACCCATTTCATTGCTTATAGATACACACATATATGTATATATATATACATATATATAGGGCCAGATATATATGTATATAGATAAACATAAAAATAGATATATAAATGTTATCAAAAGCGTTTTGACTGATATAATATATCCGTTGAGGGACTCACTGTGTTGCTTGTATGATATTCATATTATATGTATGGTGTATATACGTAATATATATATATATATATATATGATGGATATATAGATATATATTAAAGATGTGGGAAGAACCCACATGGATGCGTACATGCTTATCTATATATACATAATATATAGCGTGTGGAATTATATATAAATGGATGTTTTTATAAGAAGTGAGTATATATATATATAATTATAAATAAGTAAATAAATAAAATTTAAATAAAAATAAAATAAAAATAATGTATTATATAGGTATATACATGATTTCGACACAGATATTTTAATGGAGAAACTAATTTATATAGGATATGAGTATTAATGTGTATTTGGTTGAGAGCCGATTTCGTTAGTGTAGACTCCGTATTCGGTCTTGTCAAAACGATAATAATACTATATATTCTTTCAACAGTTTTATTAACCTCTCTCTCGGTCTATAACCGATTGCAAGCTGGATGGGATTAGGTAAACTGGGGGCATGTGAGGATTACTGCAATATTGAAATCAAAATTTTGTTGATCTTTCTATGCGTCCGGAACAGAAATTAAAATATAGACATCATTGATAGACGTGTATGTCAATCCATTAGGTGTGCTTATAGTTATTCAATAAAAATGTCACTTTAGTAAAATACACATGTTTATAGGTGGCTTTGTACGCGGAGGGGGACAAAGATAAGTTTTTGTATACTTTTGAGTATTAGAGCCTAGGTATGAAGACCGGATTTTAGGAAGAAAATTAAAAAAATACATTTGGAAATAAAATAAATATAAAAATATCTGTCTTGAATGAGGATACCACATTTGCCACAAGTTGTGTTTTGTTCCTGTTGGTATTGTGTCAACCCTGAAGATGAGACTGGAAATTCGGTCTCGAAAATTAGGTAAAAGAACAATGGAAAATCATGTTCCA
>JAQBSW010014087.1:0-12362 GCA_029291075.1 Eudiplozoon nipponicum
ACAATTTCCGAACACCTGTTACTCCAGTTAAACCATACACTCTGGCCTTCATCGATATCAGTTATCACATTTCGCGATAAGCATGACATCATTCAATTCAATATATTACAGTTAAATACTGTTTGTTGCGAAGAACTAATATATATGCAAGTATGTATTAGGTTTTGCGAACCTAGTAACAAATTAGTTCAGTTGTGACCAGAAGGATAAACCAAAGGCAGCATGAACGGAAAGTATAATCTCATGCACATTCGTTTCGTGCTTACTGGCGACTCATCAGTAGGAGCCGGTATTACGCCCTTTAACCACTATATATTCGGTAGAAGAATGTGGAATAATAGGACGGTACAATCTCCTAGACGAATGTGTAAACCTGTAATAGTGAAGCTAACATAATCTGAAGTCAACGACAATACGACTTCAATGCTAACTCACACTATATAATATATATACCGAGTCTGTAAAGGATACTAACACTATGGCCATTGTGTTAGTAACTGATACCTTTTTTGAAATCGATGAGTACCGGATACTAACACTATGGTTTCCGAGTCGGTACATGATACCAACCTGATGGATATAAATTTATGCTAAAGTTCACCCAAATTGAGAATTACAACAATTTCCGAACACCTGTTACTCCAGTTAAACCATACACTCTGGCCTTCATCGATATCAGTTATCACATTTCGCGATAAGCATGACATCATTCAATTCAATATATTACAGTTAAATACTGTTTGTTGCGAAGAACTAATATATATGCAAGTATGTATTAGGTTTTGCGAACCTAGTAAGAAATTAGTTCAGTTGTGACCAGAAGGATAAACCAAAGGCAGCATGAACGGAAAGTATAATCTCATGCACATTCGTTTCGTGCTTACTGGCGACTCATCAGTAGGAGCCGGTATTACGCCCTTTAACCACTATATATTCGGTAGAAGAATGTGGAATAATAGGACGGTACAATCTCCTAGACGAATGTGTAAACCTGTAATAGTGAAGCTAACATAATCTGAAGTCAACGACAATACGACTTCAATGCTAACTCACACTATATAATATATATACCGAGTCTGTAAAGGATACTAACACTATGGCCATTGTGTTAGTAACTGATACCTTTTTTGAAATCGATGAGTACCGGATACTAACACTATGGTTTCCGAGTCGGTACATGATACCAACCTGATGGATATAAATTTATGCTAAAGTTCACCCAAATTGAGAATTACAACAATTTCCGAACACCTGTTACTCCAGTTAAACCATACACTCTGGCCTTCATCGATATCAGTTATCACATTTCGCGATAAGCATGACATCATTCAATTCAATATATTACAGTTAAATACTGTTTGTTGCGAAGAACTAATATATATGCAAGTATGTATTAGGTTTTGCGAACCTAGTAAGAAATTAGTTCAGTTGTGACCAGAAGGATAAACCAAAGGCAGCATGAACGGAAAGTATAATCTCATGCACATTCGTTTCGTGCTTACTGGCGACTCATCAGTAGGAGCCGGTATTACGCCCTTTAACCACTATATATTCGGTAGAAGAATGTGGAATAATAGGACGGTACAATCTCCTAGACGAATGTGTAAACCTGTAATAGTGAAGCTAACATAATCTGAAGTCAACGACAATACGACTTCAATGCTAACTCACACTATATAATATATATACCGAGTCTGTAAAGGATACTAACACTATGGCCATTGTGTTAGTAACTGATACCTTTTTTGAAATCGATGAGTACCGGATACTAACACTATGGTTTCCGAGTCGGTACATGATACCAACCTGATGGATATAAATTTATGCTAAAGTTCACCCAAATTGAGAATTACAACAATTTCCGAACACCTGTTACTCCAGTTAAACCATACACTCTGGCCTTCATCGATATCAGTTATCACATTTCGCGATAAGCATGACATCATTCAATTCAATATATTACAGTTAAATACTGTTTGTTGCGAAGAACTAATATATATGCAAGTATGTATTAGGTTTTGCGAACCTAGTAACAAATTAGTTCAGTTGTGACCAGAAGGATAAACCAAAGGCAGCATGAACGGAAAGTATAATCTCATGCACATTCGTTTCGTGCTTACTGGCGACTCATCAGTAGGAGCCGGTATTACGCCCTTTAACCACTATATATTCGGTAGAAGAATGTGGAATAATAGGACGGTACAATCTCCTAGACGAATGTGTAAACCTGTAATAGTGAAGCTAACATAATCTGAAGTCAACGACAATACGACTTCAATGCTAACTCACACTATATAATATATATACCGAGTCTGTAAAGGATACTAACACTATGGCCATTGTGTTAGTAACTGATACCTTTTTTGAAATCGATGAGTACCGGATACTAACACTATGGTTTCCGAGTCGGTACATGATACCAACCTGATGGATATAAATTTATGCTAAAGTTCACCCAAATTGAGAATTACAACAATTTCCGAACACCTGTTACTCCAGTTAAACCATACACTCTGGCCTTCATCGATATCAGTTATCACATTTCGCGATAAGCATGACATCATTCAATTCAATATATTACAGTTAAATACTGTTTGTTGCGAAGAACTAATATATATGCAAGTATGTATTAGGTTTTGCGAACCTAGTAAGAAATTAGTTCAGTTGTGACCAGAAGGATAAACCAAAGGCAGCATGAACGGAAAGTATAATCTCATGCACATTCGTTTCGTGCTTACTGGCGACTCATCAGTAGGAGCCGGTATTACGCCCTTTAACCACTATATATTCGGTAGAAGAATGTGGAATAATAGGACGGTACAATCTCCTAGACGAATGTGTAAACCTGTAATAGTGAAGCTAACATAATCTGAAGTCAACGACAATACGACTTCAATGCTAACTCACACTATATAATATATATACCGAGTCTGTAAAGGATACTAACACTATGGCCATTGTGTTAGTAACTGATACCTTTTTTGAAATCGATGAGTACCGGATACTAACACTATGGTTTCCGAGTCGGTACATGATACCAACCTGATGGATATAAATTTATGCTAAAGTTCACCCAAATTGAGAATTACAACAATTTCCGAACACCTGTTACTCCAGTTAAACCATACACTCTGGCCTTCATCGATATCAGTTATCACATTTCGCGATAAGCATGACATCATTCAATTCAATATATTACAGTTAAATACTGTTTGTTGCGAAGAACTAATATATATGCAAGTATGTATTAGGTTTTGCGAACCTAGTAAGAAATTAGTTCAGTTGTGACCAGAAGGATAAACCAAAGGCAGCATGAACGGAAAGTATAATCTCATGCACATTCGTTTCGTGCTTACTGGCGACTCATCAGTAGGAGCCGGTATTACGCCCTTTAACCACTATATATTCGGTAGAAGAATGTGGAATAATAGGACGGTACAATCTCCTAGACGAATGTGTAAACCTGTAATAGTGAAGCTAACATAATCTGAAGTCAACGACAATACGACTTCAATGCTAACTCACACTATATAATATATATACCGAGTCTGTAAAGGATACTAACACTATGGCCATTGTGTTAGTAACTGATACCTTTTTTGAAATCGATGAGTACCGGATACTAACACTATGGTTTCCGAGTCGGTACATGATACCAACCTGATGGATATAAATTTATGCTAAAGTTCACCCAAATTGAGAATTACAACAATTTCCGAACACCTGTTACTCCAGTTAAACCATACACTCTGGCCTTCATCGATATCAGTTATCACATTTCGCGATAAGCATGACATCATTCAATTCAATATATTACAGTTAAATACTGTTTGTTGCGAAGAACTAATATATATGCAAGTATGTATTAGGTTTTGCGAACCTAGTAAGAAATTAGTTCAGTTGTGACCAGAAGGATAAACCAAAGGCAGCATGAACGGAAAGTATAATCTCATGCACATTCGTTTCGTGCTTACTGGCGACTCATCAGTAGGAGCCGGTATTACGCCCTTTAACCACTATATATTTGGTAGAAGAATGTGGAATAATAGGACGGTACAATCTCCTAGACGAATGTGTAAACCTGTAATAGTGAAGCTAACATAATCTAAAGTCAACGACAATACGACTTCAATGCTAACTCACACTATATAATATATATACCGAGTCTGTAAAGGATACTAACACTATGGCCATTGTGTTAGTAACTGATACCTTTTTTGAAATCGATGAGTACCGGATACTAACACTATGGTTTCCGAGTCGGTACATGATACCAACCTGATGGATATAAATTTATGCTAAAGTTCACCCAAATTGAGAATTACAACAATTTCCGAACACCTGTTACTCCAGTTAAACCATACACTCTGGCCTTCATCGATATCAGTTATCACATTTCGCGATAAGCATGACATCATTCAATTCAATATATTACAGTTAAATACTGTTTGTTGCGAAGAACTAATATATATGCAAGTATGTATTAGGTTTTGCGAACCTAGTAACAAATTAGTTCAGTTGTGACCAGAAGGATAAACCAAAGGCAGCATGAACGGAAAGTATAATCTCATGCACATTCGTTTCGTGCTTACTGGCGACTCATCAGTAGGAGCCGGTATTACGCCCTTTAACCACTATATATTCGGTAGAAGAATGTGGAATAATAGGACGGTACAATCTCCTAGACGAATGTGTAAACCTGTAATAGTGAAGCTAACATAATCTGAAGTCAACGACAATACGACTTCAATGCTAACTCACACTATATAATATATATACCGAGTCTGTAAAGGATACTAACACTATGGCCATTGTGTTAGTAACTGATACCTTTTTTGAAATCGATGAGTACCGGATACTAACACTATGGTTTCCGAGTCGGTACATGATACCAACCTGATGGATATAAATTTATGCTAAAGTTCACCCAAATTGAGAATTACAACAATTTCCGAACACCTGTTACTCCAGTTAAACCATACACTCTGGCCTTCATCGATATCAGTTATCACATTTCGCGATAAGCATGACATCATTCAATTCAATATATTACAGTTAAATACTGTTTGTTGCGAAGAACTAATATATATGCAAGTATGTATTAGGTTTTGCGAACCTAGTAACAAATTAGTTCAGTTGTGACCAGAAGGATAAACCAAAGGCAGCATGAACGGAAAGTATAATCTCATGCACATTCGTTTCGTGCTTACTGGCGACTCATCAGTAGGAGCCGGTATTACGCCCTTTAACCACTATATATTCGGTAGAAGAATGTGGAATAATAGGACGGTACAATCTCCTAGACGAATGTGTAAACCTGTAATAGTGAAGCTAACATAATCTGAAGTCAACGACAATACGACTTCAATGCTAACTCACACTATATAATATATATACCGAGTCTGTAAAGGATACTAACACTATGGCCATTGTGTTAGTAACTGATACCTTTTTTGAAATCGATGAGTACCGGATACTAACACTATGGTTTCCGAGTCGGTACATGATACCAACCTGATGGATATAAATTTATGCTAAAGTTCACCCAAATTGAGAATTACAACAATTTCCGAACACCTGTTACTCCAGTTAAACCATACACTCTGGCCTTCATCGATATCAGTTATCACATTTCGCGATAAGCATGACATCATTCAATTCAATATATTACAGTTAAATACTGTTTGTTGCGAAGAACTAATATATATGCAAGTATGTATTAGGTTTTGCGAACCTAGTAAGAAATTAGTTCAGTTGTGACCAGAAGGATAAACCAAAGGCAGCATGAACGGAAAGTATAATCTCATGCACATTCGTTTCGTGCTTACTGGCGACTCATCAGTAGGAGCCGGTATTACGCCCTTTAACCACTATATATTTGGTAGAAGAATGTGGAATAATAGGACGGTACAATCTCCTAGACGAATGTGTAAACCTGTAATAGTGAAGCTAACATAATCTGAAGTCAACGACAATACGACTTCAATGCTAACTCACACTATATAATATATATACCGAGTCTGTAAAGGATACTAACACTATGGCTATTGTGTTAGTAACTGATACCTTTTTTGAAATCGATGAGTACCGGACACTAACACTATGGTTTCCGAGTCGGTACATGATACCAACCTGATGGATATAAATTTATGCTAAAGTTCACCCAAATTGAGAATTACAACAATTTCCGAACACCTGTTACTCCAGTTAAACCATACACTCTGGCCTTCATCGATATCAGTTATCACATTTCGCGATAAGCATGACATCATTCAATTCAATATATTACAGTTAAATACTGTTTGTTGCGAAGAACTAATATATATGCAAGTATGTATTAGGTTTTGCGAACCTAGTAACAAATTAGTTCAGTTGTGACCAGAAGGATAAACCAAAGGCAGCATGAACGGAAAGTATAATCTCATGCACATTCGTTTCGTGCTTACTGGCGACTCATCAGTAGGAGCCGGTATTACGCCCTTTAACCACTATATATTTGGTAGAAGAATGTGGAATAATAGGACGGTACAATCTCCTAGACGAATGTGTAAACCTGTAATAGTGAAGCTAACATAATCTAAAGTCAACGACAATACGACTTCAATGCTAACTCACACTATATAATATATATACCGAGTCTGTAAAGGATACTAACACTATGGCCATTGTGTTAGTAACTGATACCTTTTTTGAAATCGATGAGTACCGGATACTAACACTATGGTTTCCGAGTCGGTACATGATACCAACCTGATGGATATAAATTTATGCTAAAGTTCACCCAAATTGAGAATTACAACAATTTCCGAACACCTGTTACTCCAGTTAAACCATACACTCTGGCCTTCATCGATATCAGTTATCACATTTCGCGATAAGCATGACATCATTCAATTCAATATATTACAGTTAAATACTGTTTGTTGCGAAGAACTAATATATATGCAAGTATGTATTAGGTTTTGCGAACCTAGTAACAAATTAGTTCAGTTGTGACCAGAAGGATAAACCAAAGGCAGCATGAACGGAAAGTATAATCTCATGCACATTCGTTTCGTGCTTACTGGCGACTCATCAGTAGGAGCCGGTATTACGCCCTTTAACCACTATATATTTGGTAGAAGAATGTGGAATAATAGGACGGTACAATCTCCTAGACGAATGTGTAAACCTGTAATAGTGAAGCTAACATAATCTGAAGTCAACGACAATACGACTTCAATGCTAACTCACACTATATAATATATATACCGAGTCTGTAAAGGATACTAACACTATGGCCATTGTGTTAGTAACTGATACCTTTTTTGAAATCGATGAGTACCGGATACTAACACTATGGTTTCCGAGTCGGTACATGATACCAACCTGATGGATATAAATTTATGCTAAAGTTCACCCAAATTGAGAATTACAACAATTTCCGAACACCTGTTACTCCAGTTAAACCATACACTCTGGCCTTCATCGATATCAGTTATCACATTTCGCGGTAAGCATGACATCATTCAATTCAATATATTACAGTTAAATACTGTTTGTTGCGAAGAACTAATATATATGCAAGTATGTATTAGGTTTTGCGAACCTAGTAACAAATTAGTTCAGTTGTGACCAGAAGGATAAACCAAAGGCAGCATGAACGGAAAGTATAATCTCATGCACATTCGTTTCGTGCTTACTGGCGACTCATCAGTAGGAGCCGGTATTACGCCCTTTAACCACTATATATTTGGTAGAAGAATGTGGAATAATAGGACGGTACAATCTCCTAGACGAATGTGTAAACCTGTAATAGTGAAGCTAACATAATCTAAAGTCAACGACAATACGACTTCAATGCTAACTCACACTATATAATATATATACCGAGTCTGTAAAGGATACTAACACTATGGCCATTGTGTTAGTAACTGATACCTTTTTTGAAATCGATGAGTACCGGATACTAACACTATGGTTTCCGAGTCGGTACATGATACCAACCTGATGGATATAAATTTATGCTAAAGTTCACCCAAATTGAGAATTACAACAATTTCCGAACACCTGTTACTCCAGTTAAACCATACACTCTGGCCTTCATCGATATCAGTTATCACATTTCGCGATAAGCATGACATCATTCAATTCAATATATTACAGTTAAATACTGTTTGTTGCGAAGAACTAATATATATGCAAGTATGTATTAGGTTTTGCGAACCTAGTAACAAATTAGTTCAGTTGTGACCAGAAGGATAAACCAAAGGCAGCATGAACGGAAAGTATAATCTCATGCACATTCGTTTCGTGCTTACTGGCGACTCATCAGTAGGAGCCGGTATTACGCCCTTTAACCACTATATATTTGGTAGAAGAATGTGGAATAATAGGACGGTACAATCTCCTAGACGAATGTGTAAACCTGTAATAGTGAAGCTAACATAATCTGAAGTCAACGACAATACGACTTCAATGCTAACTCACACTATATAATATATATACCGAGTCTGTAAAGGATACTAACACTATGGCCATTGTGTTAGTAACTGATACCTTTTTTGAAATCGATGAGTACCGGATACTAACACTATGGTTTCCGAGTCGGTACATGATACCAACCTGATGGATATAAATTTATGCTAAAGTTCACCCAAATTGAGAATTACAACAATTTCCGAACACCTGTTACTCCAGTTAAACCATACACTCTGGCCTTCATCGATATCAGTTATCACATTTCGCGGTAAGCATGACATCATTCAATTCAATATATTACAGTTAAATACTGTTTGTTGCGAAGAACTAATATATATGCAAGTATGTATTAGGTTTTGCGAACCTAGTAACAAATTAGTTCAGTTGTGACCAGAAGGATAAACCAAAGGCAGCATGAACGGAAAGTATAATCTCATGCACATTCGTTTCGTGCTTACTGGCGACTCATCAGTAGGAGCCGGTATTACGCCCTTTAACCACTATATATTTGGTAGAAGAATGTGGAATAATAGGACGGTACAATCTCCTAGACGAATGTGTAAACCTGTAATAGTGAAGCTAACATAATCTGAAGTCAACGACAATACGACTTCAATGCTAACTCACACTATATAATATATATACCGAGTCTGTAAAGGATACTAACACTATGGCCATTGTGTTAGTAACTGATACCTTTTTTGAAATCGATGAGTACCGGATACTAACACTATGGTTTCCGAGTCGGTACATGATACCAACCTGATGGATATAAATTTATGCTAAAGTTCACCCAAATTGAGAATTACAACAATTTCCGAACACCTGTTACTCCAGTTAAACCATACACTCTGGCCTTCATCGATATCAGTTATCACATTTCGCGATAAGCATGACATCATTCAATTCAATATATTACAGTTAAATACTGTTTGTTGCGAAGAACTAATATATATGCAAGTATGTATTAGGTTTTGCGAACCTAGTAACAAATTAGTTCAGTTGTGACCAGAAGGATAAACCAAAGGCAGCATGAACGGAAAGTATAATCTCATGCACATTCGTTTCGTGCTTACTGGCGACTCATCAGTAGGAGCCGGTATTACGCCCTTTAACCACTATATATTCGGTAGAAGAATGTGGAATAATAGGACGGTACAATCTCCTAGACGAATGTGTAAACCTGTAATAGTGAAGCTAACATAATCTGAAGTCAACGACAATACGACTTCAATGCTAACTCACACTATATAATATATATACCGAGTCTGTAAAGGATACTAACACTATGGCCATTGTGTTAGTAACTGATACCTTTTTTGAAATCGATGAGTACCGGATACTAACACTATGGTTTCCGAGTCGGTACATGATACCAACCTGATGGATATAAATTTATGCTAAAGTTCACCCAAATTGAGAATTACAACAATTTCCGAACACCTGTTACTCCAGTTAAACCATACACTCTGGCCTTCATCGATATCAGTTATCACATTTCGCGATAAGCATGACATCATTCAATTCAATATATTACAGTTAAATACTGTTTGTTGCGAAGAACTAATATATATGCAAGTATGTATTAGGTTTTGCGAACCTAGTAACAAATTAGTTCAGTTGTGACCAGAAGGATAAACCAAAGGCAGCATGAACGGAAAGTATAATCTCATGCACATTCGTTTCGTGCTTACTGGCGACTCATCAGTAGGAGCCGGTATTACGCCCTTTAACCACTATATATTTGGTAGAAGAATGTGGAATAATAGGACGGTACAATCTCCTAGACGAATGTGTAAACCTGTAATAGTGAAGCTAACATAATCTGAAGTCAACGACAATACGACTTCAATGCTAACTCACACTATATAATATATATACCGAGTCTGTAAAGGATACTAACACTATGGCCATTGTGTTAGTAACTGATACCTTTTTTGAAATCGATGAGTACCGGATACTAACACTATGGTTTCCGAGTCGGTACATGATACCAACCTGATGGATATAAATTTATGCTAAAGTTCACCCAAATTGAGAATTACAACAATTTCCGAACACCTGTTACTCCAGTTAAACCATACACTCTGGCCTTCATCGATATCAGTTATCACATTTCGCGATAAGCATGACATCATTCAATTCAATATATTACAGTTAAATACTGTTTGTTGCGAAGAACTAATATATATGCAAGTATGTATTAGGTTTTGCGAACCTAGTAACAAATTAGTTCAGTTGTGACCAGAAGGATAAACCAAAGGCAGCATGAACGGAAAGTATAATCTCATGCACATTCGTTTCGTGCTTACTGGCGACTCATCAGTAGGAGCCGGTATTACGCCCTTTAACCACTATATATTTGGTAGAAGAATGTGGAATAATAGGACGGTACAATCTCCTAGACGAATGTGTAAACCTGTAATAGTGAAGCTAACATAATCTGAAGTCAACGACAATACGACTTCAATGCTAACTCACACTATATAATATATATACCGAGTCTGTAAAGGATACTAACACTATGGCTATTGTGTTAGTAACTGATACCTTTTTTGAAATCGATGAGTACCGGATACTAACACTATGGTTTCCGAGTCGGTACATGATACCAACCTGATGGATATAAATTTATGCTAAAGTTCACCCAAATTGAGAATTACAACAATTTCCGAACACCTGTTACTCCAGTTAAACCATACACTCTGGCCTTCATCGATATCAGTTATCACATTTCGCGATAAGCATGACATCATTCAATTCAATATATTACAGTTAAATACTGTTTGTTGCGAAGAACTAATATATATGCAAGTATGTATTAGGTTTTGCGAACCTAGTAACAAATTAGTTCAGTTGTGACCAGAAGGATAAACCAAAGGCAGCATGAACGGAAAGTATAATCTCATGCACATTCGTTTCGTGCTTACTGGCGACTCATCAGTAGGAGCCGGTATTACGCCCTTTAACCACTATATATTTGGTAGAAGAATGTGGAATAATAGGACGGTACAATCTCCTAGACGAATGTGTAAACCTGTAATAGTGAAGCTAACATAATCTAAAGTCAACGACAATACGACTTCAATGCTAACTCACACTATATAATATATATACCGAGTCTGTAAAGGATACTAACACTATGGCCATTGTGTTAGTAACTGATACCTTTTTTGAAATCGATGAGTACCGGATACTAACACTATGGTTTCCGAGTCGGTACATGATACCAACCTGATGGATATAAATTTATGCTAAAGTTCACCCAAATTGAGAATTACAACAATTTCCGAACACCTGTTACTCCAGTTAAACCATACACTCTGGCCTTCATCGATATCAGTTATCACATTTCGCGATAAGCATGACATCATTCAATTCAATATATTACAGTTAAATACTGTTTGTTGCGAAGAACTAATATATATGCAAGTATGTATTAGGTTTTGCGAACCTAGTAACAAATTAGTTCAGTTGTGACCAGAAGGATAAACCAAAGGCAGCATGAACGGAAAGTATAATCTCATGCACATTCGTTTCGTGCTTACTGGCGACTCATCAGTAGGAGCCGGTATTACGCCCTTTAACCACTATATATTCGGTAGAAGAATGTGGAATAATAGGACGGTACAATCTCCTAGACGAATGTGTAAACCTGTAATAGTGAAGCTAACATAATCTGAAGTCAACGACAATACGACTTCAATGCTAACTCACACTATATAATATATATACCGAGTCTGTAAAGGATACTAACACTATGGCCATTGTGTTAGTAACTGATACCTTTTTTGAAATCGATGAGTACCGGATACTAACACTATGGTTTCCGAGTCGGTACATGATACCAACCTGATGGATATAAATTTATGCTAAAGTTCACCCAAATTGAGAATTACAAC
>JAQBSW010014088.1:0-12362 GCA_029291075.1 Eudiplozoon nipponicum
TTGCCGCGGACAGGATAGCTCAGTGGTTAGAGCACCAGATTCCGAAGCAGACGTGCCCAGGTTCGTATCCTGTCCGCGGCAAATTCTGGCCAGTACTTGATGAGTTCCCAATAAGGGCGAAACCGGTCTACTGGATGAATTGCCTTTTCTACACTATACAATTCTTAGTTTATATTGACATATGTAAGTAATTAATGGGTCCGGTGTTTATATCAAGACCGCAACCTTGATTATAATAATTGTTATCACCACCCGCGCAACCAATGTTCGTTTACTTATATAAGACAATTGTGTTTGATAAAATAAGCTGTGTTGAGTTGGAATCGACTAGAATATGATCCAAAGAAGATTATCTACATAATTTCGCATTCACAATAATTCCACAGTAATGAGCGGAAATTTAATTTGTGGGACACGAGCGATTGCTGGGTTGAGAAGAATTTGCTAGGAAGTGGGAGATCAACGACCTTAATTTTTAAAGTTCGCTAGGGGCTTGCCTTCGCAGGTATTTCGTTGAATTTAGTCGTGGCCTTGAGGAACAGTATACTTCAGTCAAATTGTTTGAGGATGTGGTGATCTGTAGGACAAGAAATGAAGCCAATACAAATTGATTTATCCAAGTTTCATGCTAGTTTTATCCATGTTAATTTTAAGGTCAATTTAGTAGTTTAGCTTGAAACGAAGAAAGCAATTGACCAAACAAGACGCTAAGGAGCTGGATGTGACTCGATTACGGAGTGTTCCGGCCATATCATCATAATTGAGCTGCTCGAATTGGATATCTGCTAACCGTATTTTTGAGCGCTTGGTTCAATAGTCAAAGGCAAAGTAATGAGTTGTGCGTGAGTCCGGAATGAATAAAAGCTAATCTGAGCAAGCATAGGTCTTATACGCTACCAACTTCATCATTTAAAAAAAACATGAGCCTGTGAAATATCTAGGAAGCAAAGAGCGTTGTCATGTCCTTGAGTAATGAAGGAAGAGCGCCAATTCAAGAAATCCTGTTTATAATAATGAAAGGGTACGTTTCGAATCATGTCGTTGATTTTGGTGGACACCAGAATGATTGGTGGCATTACGTACTGATCATTCAGGAAGTAGTGGTAGTTTGGAAGTACGTTTGAAACTTCGGCAAGATATGTGAAATTAGTGAATCCCAGGAAAGCCATAATTTCAACAAAATCAACATAAATCGCATTGCAGTTTTGATTGGATTTCTTGAACAACCATGAGCAGTGAGACCTAAGGCCGACCGCCACCATCGATTTATGTGATGTGATGTAAAATATTGAAAGACTAGGTAATCGTCTCAATTCTGTTATCGTCGGAGCCAACGATGTGCCACGTTTCGTAACAGCAGATACTATGCGAGCCTCTGTATTTAGTATATGGTTGTCGATCCCCGTATCAGTAATTGTAGTAGAAACCTTAAGCCTTTGTGTAACGCTTTGATAATTTGTCACGTCGCAGAAGTATTTTATTCTGGAATGGCTAATCTTATTAACAGTGTGAGAACAGACCACAGGCCATTTGTCAGAAGCTTTCTTGGTACATTTCCCCAGCCATCTGTTATTACGCCTCAATTTAACTAGCTCGTATGACACAAAAAGTGATAGCACTTCTAATGTTTTGGCTTCGTCATGGCTAGGCCATCTATGCGTTCGGAGGAAAATGCACCACGATTTTTTTAGGTAAAACATTTTAAATTAATTAAAATTTTATTGGAAAACTGGTTTATTCAAAATTGCCTAAATTGTATTGTAACTAATATGGGATTATACAATTTCATTGTTTTTTAATTATAATTCTTATACCATTTTCGTGTCTTTCCTCAGCCCACATTTCAACGCAAGTCTTAGGGATAAACTGATAAAGAGAGTATGACATTACCTTTAACCATTTCATTCATACTTCTGACTGGTTAATATCATAATAACTAACATTTCACTAGATAGGCGCACGTAGGGTATTTACATGTATCTATGACTACTTTGTAAAACCAACTAATATATATATATATATATATATATATATATATATATATATATATATATATATATTACAGTGCTTGAATTTGTATTTAATTTTAACATGTAGTTAAACTACTTTTTCATTTTCTTGTTTTATAGTAATTAGATGAAATGACGTAAATGAGGATGCCCTCACATTTTAGGATTGGAAGCAAAATAAATCAAATGTACCCTCAATAACATCATGTCAGGGCAACTAATAAAATTTAAAAACTGTCAAGCAATGTAGGTATGAGCTCTCACTCAACCAGCTTGATTTATACTTATGATGGGCTAATTTGTAACAGGTACTCTTATTAAACGAACATTGGTTGCGCGAGTGGTGATAACAATTATTATAATCAAGGTTGCGGTCTTGATATAAACACCTGACCCATTAATTACTTACATATGTCAGTATAAAGTAAGAATTGTATAGTGTAGAAAAGGCAATTCATCCAGTTGACCGGTTTCGTCCTTATTGGAAACTCATCATGTACTGGCCAGAATTTGTCGCGGACAGGGCTCGAACCTGGGCAACTCTGCTTCGGAATCTGGTGCTCTAATCACTGAGCCAGTGCGGCAGGATGTCTCAGTGGTTAGAGCACCAGATTCCGAAGCAGAGGTGCCCAGGTTCGAGTCCTGTCCGCGACAAATTCTGGCCAGTACATGATGAGTTCCCAATAAGAACGAAACGGTCTACTGGATGAATTGCCTTTTCTACACTATACAATTCTTAGTTTATAATGACATATGTAAGTAATTAATGGGTCAGGTACTCTTATTCACTAGATAGGCGCATGTCGCATATATGCATGTAATTAGATACATAGTTGGTATGTATTCGGTTAAATATAATTAATGAATATAAACATTCAATGAAGTAAAACTGCAATCAATAGATTATAACTTTCAATCGAAATGCACTAGAAAATTCGTTTCTTTCATAACATATATGACTATGTAACGCGAGGGTGATCTAAATAGTAATTAGATGAAATGACGTAAATGAGGATGCCCTCACATTTTAGGATTGGAAGCAAAATAAATCAAAAATACCCTCAATAACATCATGAAGGTGGGGTCGGACAGAAGGTAATTTGTGGGTAATTGATCAAACTTCTGTCACATAAGAAGCTTGATTTAGATACGTGATGGTCAAGCAAGAGTTTTCAAAACTACTATACGAAAAGTGGGCAATGTGAGGAAAAATTGTTTATTAAGATGACGTTCTGTAATAAAGCGCGCAACTCATTAGGAGTCCCAAATTAATAGATTCAATAAAATAAAAAATGAATAATAAACTATGGAGAATTGTACTATCAATACTAGATTAACCAGTGATTAAATGTTGATGTAGATTGCGCAGTGCTGTCCCTTTTGTTTGTTATCCTTCGTCATTTTCTTGTGCGGTACCGGATAATAGGGCAAACAATAAAAAAATTATTTTAGGATTGAATTAAAATATTATGATGAGGATGCCACATTTACCAAGGGTTATTTTTCCTGTGAGTATGGTGTTAACCCTGAAGATGGGATTAGAAACGAAGTCCCGAAAGTTCGGAAAATCTGGTTCTAGCGTCATTTTCAGACAAGAAACTGATTGACCGCTTCAAAATGAAGGACAAGTAAGAACCCATCAATCAAGGCCAAAAAATTCGGTGCACCTGTAAATGTAGAGGATTCAAGATTTCACCAACTTACGAGTTCTATCAATTGTCCCGCACAAGAAAATGGCGAAAGAATAACAACCAGTGATTAGTTTGTAAGACCATCCTATTCCAATGTTCTTAAACTTTAACTGCTGCTAATTTCGGATTCGGATTCACTCAATCGTCTTTTCCAAATCGAACACAACGATTTTTAATTGCTGTTGCATTCAACAAATTAACTCTCAAAATAATTTTGCCATATGGCCAGATCGAACTCGACATTGTGTTAAGACAACATATCGCTATGCGTCAAGTCATCCCAATTAATTGCGTGCCAAGTCTCCATTACATGGCGAGCAAAATAACTAGTTAGATGTTTATACTTAAATGCATTTCTATATTCTCGTACGGCTTCTTTTGGGCGCATGGTCTTACAATCATACACGAAACTAAAGTCTACATAAGATTTAATATACTTCTGCTGTCTGCAGTGGCTTAATGTTTTCTTTGTTTTTCGGGAGTCTGGCGCCCAGGGTAATGGAATTTCTTGATACAATTCCAATTTTTATTTAAAAGTCATTTATTATACTTTCTTACTAAGGTTGGAGTTCGGTAATACAATAACCTTATTGTCTTTTTTCATTCTATCATAATTTACGTACTCAAACTACGGATAAAAGTACCATCTTTTAAATGGTCAATATTTTCATCCTTACAAATCTGCATTAACTCGGCAGCTTACAGAAAAATATAGCGCTATAGTTTCTATTTGCGATCAATCAACGAACACAGAGTATACATTTAGTAAAAGCTAAATAGGAAACAATTCAACAATGGGCATTAAAATAAAGCCGATAAAATTTATGTATGCAATTACATAACTAGCCTGTCCCTCAGCTGGGTATGTGAATTGCTATACACCAATTTAGTTATTCCGTTACTCTGTGTGGCTGAACTACTACAATGATCGGCTTAAATTGCATCGCTATATAATTGTTGCCAAAATAATTATATAAGTAGATAATTTAAAAAATTATTTGGCAACAAAGGCCAACAGGCCCAACAATTGAAATGATGTGGTACAAATCAAAAGTAGGATATGTAGAGATGAATGAAATTGTGACTAGTAAAGTATTTAAACATAAGGAAGAAAGGAGTTGAGAAATAGAAGAGCTTTCATCAACTTCGTGATAGTTCAATCTGGTGAAAAAGGGATTCCATTTGACTAGGTAGGATCCACTAAAATTCAAATCCTGAAGGGTCCGAGCATCAGTGCGGGATAAGCTGGTGTCAGACAGGTGAATTTGAGTCTGAGTTCGAAGGTGAAAGTGGACCAACTGCGGAATTCGACCGATGGAATTTTTTTGTCGTGAATATTGAGTTTGTGTAGGGTGGTATTGACTAGGATAAAGTCGACTAGATTGAAGCCTGTAGAGAGCCAGGATGTCAGTGTCGCGTGCGGGCTTCATTGGCTTCCGTTGAGCGAGATTACAATTGATGGAAGGCGAAGAGGAATTAGCGTCCTATGTATACCATCAGATGGTCCAATAGACTTTCGAGTTACCGGTCGTTCACTGAAACGAAAAGGAGAGCTTTAGTAGAGCAAATCGTGACAAAGTTTTCAATATTTGGACGCGGTAGAATAAAAATGAGAATAGAAAAGTTATCAGGGATTAAAAAATTAGAAATTTAAAATCAGAGGCGAATATTGGAAATTGAAGGCTAGCCAAAAGTGACTAAAAACTCCGAAAATAGTGACAAGCAAATAGCCTGTGGATAAAACGAATGTTTTGAGTTAAGAAGGAACCAATTGCACTTCCAAGTAGACGTCTCGCATAGAAGTTTGTTAAAACAGTGATTCTGAGCCGCCTGTTTCAAATTCGTGCTGGGATAAGAGCATTTATTTCCGCGTTAAGAGCGTTGAATACACTAGTGGCTTT
The DNA here is from genome assembly GCA_029291075.1 of Eudiplozoon nipponicum. NCBI lineage: Eukaryota > Metazoa > Platyhelminthes > Monogenea > Mazocraeidea > Diplozoidae > Eudiplozoon > Eudiplozoon nipponicum. Next base: position 5,602 of record JAQBSW010014088.1, read on the forward strand.
GGAAAAGAGATAGATTTAAAAAAAATTATATTGGGAGTGTGGTTGGATTGGATTGAAGAGTTGCTAGAGCGTGTAGCATAGTTGTGACTTGGGTTAGCGAAGTTAGACAATGATAGGCAAGTTGTGATCTTATGAAAAAAAGAAATGACTCGTAAGTGGCGGGTAAACCATAGATGTAGAAGGTTAGCTGGAAGTAGTCGTTCCCGATAATTCTGGCTGTGAGGGAAGACTTGTTTTAGATAAATTTTACATTAAGACCGCCATTCAGTAATTGAATCAACTAGGCGTCCGAAAATGTACACATCAATTAAGCCAGTTAGTCAGTTCTTTCTAGTTGCACTACTACAGAGGTGTCCTAGAATAATTGATTTATTACGTGTAAGTATGAGCATTTTATAGGTGCATGCACAACGCAAAAAATTGAACTGTTTAAATACCAACAAAAACAATATTAATAAATATTTTGGTGATGACAAGAAGTTGGCCGTGAAAAGTATTAAATTAAATTAGCTTCCGACAAAAACAATCGTTGCTTACCAATTTTATACATCATAAAATATTTTGTCTCCAACTGGCTTAGGATTTATCTCGAATTAAAACCTCTGATTGACTTCATATCATTTATCGCCCGAATGATTCTATAAACATGCTAAACTGACTGTTTCCCCACTCTTAGCGTTGCTCGATACGAAAATAACAATATACATATTATGGTTCATATGAATCATTTTTGGTCTTTTAGACAAATGGAAATGCAGTATCTGTCCTCAATCCTACTCACACAGGAATCAATTCTGGAATCACAAATTTGCTTCTTATCCTTATCTTTTAATTTACTGCCATGGTTTGATATTGATCATATAAAGCCGGCACTCGTCTGTGCGTTTAATCGACGGTAGTTTTAATATGTTGTGCGACTTGTTAAGTAGAACGGAATTGTATTTATCTCCCGTATGTAAGCTTGATATCAATAATCCTTATCGCCGGCGCAATCGATTATCTTTAACCTGAATAGCTTGTATAAATCTGGTAATGATTGTAAATTAGCTATATTCGGGACTATTCAAAAATAATAAAGTCGGCCTTTTTCTAGTTATATTTATTCGAGACTAGTATGAGTGAGAGCTGCATTTTGGTTCTCAATATATTATATGTGCCTTTATGTTTTATCCTCGTCATTCAGTTTACCGTCGTGCTCTGTTTTATTTACGAAACGAATCAGTTGTGGTGATTTATGATAAATTCGGTTTTCTGCGATTGATAAAATGTTGTGATTCGGCTTCAATAATACTGATGGAGACTTATTTCCAGCGTCTGGATTGTCATTTATGAGGCTGCAAGTCCAACAACCCCATAAAAGTGGATATTTCATCGTAAGCTACATTGCTTGAAATAAAAACGGATTAAGATGTTTGAGGTAAACGAAAACTGAACTTCAAATAGGCGGGGCGTCGTGTACCATTGGAAAAATAATTGCCGATGCACGAATCTGCACATACAGATGGAAGAATTTGCACACCAGCGCTGTTTTCAGCCAGTTAACAAAATTAAGCAATTTTTGTTCAGGAAAGTCCAGATTAAAGTTGAGAGCATAATTGTAGTTGTTATTGCGATTTGAAGAGCATTTTGTGTCAGAAAATATGTTAAACAAGTGATCAGGTTTTATCATGTGCCGAAGATAGTCAATGTGCATGGGGCGTAAAAGCCTTAACATTCCAAGCATTTATGGTTAGGCCAAGTTAAAATCAACTCTGTGCATAACAAAAATGCTGTTTTCCAATAAAATGCATCTAGAAGCTAGTTTATTTTCCTTTTATAATCATTAACAGTAAAAAAAATTAGGGTTTAAAACGGATTTCCTAATATTGTATAACCATGCCAAGAAACAAAATCATAGTAATAATTTGCAACCGGGTCACGAAAAGGAAGAAAAATAGTTATTTAGAAAGGAATGTAACCATCGTAGATGGAAGGACCTCTCTAAGTTACACATAGAAACGAAGCCGCTCAGACTACTTTACAACTCATGCACTAGGCGAAGTTGCTTTCAATGCATGGTGACCTCAGAAATACGTCTTCATTGCGGTTTTCCGTGTATAGCTTCGACACACTAAGATATTTCACTGGTAATTCTTCCGACTAAAGTAATGACGTCTAAGTAGAGGATGAGTCTCCCTGGGAAACGAGAAGGGATAGCTACGGTGCAAATATCGCTGCTATATCGTGCATTCTTTGCCTACTAAGAACTATGATGAGTGCGTTGTACCGAGCCTGGTAATCGAACTGGCCCTATACTGCCAAAATTAATTATTAATACCGCCTAATAAGGATGCGTTTTTTAGAAGATTTCAATGTCAAAATCCTTTTCCTTTAGATAAATGGACGAAATAAATAAAATAGTGTGAGTTGTGTGTGTTGCTCAGCATGTGCGTTATTGCTTCTAGGTCTTTGCATTGTTCATACAAATATTATCGTTTTGTTTTTATAAATTCACAATATAACAACCATACATTTATAAGTGCAGCTCCTGTCTCGTGAAAATGGAACGGCATCTTGTTTAAACCGTTTTCTTTAATAACACTAACGCATAATATTCCTAATTACCTCTGCTTATACTCCAAAGTTGCTTATCTCAGCGTTATGCATGATAAAAAATTCTATTGGATGGCATTGTAACGTCACGAAATCAGCCACTATATTTTAATAGACTGAAAATATCTGGAAGCATGTTATAGGAATCGTAGTAAGGATTACTTATTGATAACAGCCAATTTAGAATAGAATAGAATAGAATATCTTTATTTGGATTCAAACCACACATGTTCCATCAAATAATAAAATTAGAAAATGTACAATATAAAAAGATATCACATCACATATATATGTGCAATTAGTTGTACTGTACAATTTATCAGCATCAGAAAGTTCAGCTTTAAAGAGTGATAGATTCTTCATCAAAATTAGAAAAATTTAAGATATAATTCGAGTATAACAGTTTGTAAGAAAAAAGGTAACCATGACTAATTATTGATTGTATGCATTGTTGATTAACAAGATGATATAATGCATAACCTTTCAGTTTTAATAATACACAATTTGAAGATAGATTCTCGAGAAATTATGTTGCTGAAACACAATTAATCCTGTCTTTTATTTAACCATGAGAATGTATTATCATAATCAAAATTAAAAATATCAGCAGGATTGAACACTTTTTCTAGTTCGGTAGATAAAAATTTAAAAGACATTTTAGTTGGAGGCGTTTCTCTAAGCCCCTTTAGCAATTGATTGTAAATTTTGTAAATTTTTAAAAAGGAGAGTAGCTTGCTCGCAACATTCCCACCATTGGTGGTTTGACTTGAATAAAATAGAATAGGAAATCTTTATTTGGATTCAAACCTTACATGTTCCATCAAATAAAAATAGAAAATGTACAATATAAAAACATATCACATCACATAGGTATGTGCAATTAGTTGTACAATTTATCAGCATCAGAAAGTTCGGTTATAAAGAGAGATAGATTCATCATCAAAAATAGAAAAATTTAATGTATTATTCGAGTGTAACATTATGCAAAAAAGGGAACCATGACTAATAATTGATTGTATGTATTGTTGTTTAACATACTATGTACAAATGCACAACTGTTACAGTATAATAACGGAAATATAAATCCTAAAGTTGTTAACCTGTCCTTTACGCAACGCCAGTAAGTGTTACCATGTTCTACTGTATTTGTTCTTTTCTGTCGGGAAAACGGTAGATGGAAAGCAATGGCAATGATGTTCTTTAAAATTTTTATGAATAGTCGTCGCACATTCCTACTAGAGACAAAATTACCATCAAGTTCAAATGACTTGTTCTATTGATTCATATAGGCACCAGTCCACTGGTTCAAAATGGAAACTTCTATGCAATAAAGTGCACATCCTCCGGAACTATAAAGGATGCTGTGATACAAACTGTAATCTAGTGGCATATATAGTGCAGGAGATAGGACTTATTTGTTTCACAACTTTTCTTTGTACAGCTTCTATCTTATTAGACAAACCCTTTGTTAAAGGATTCCAAGTAGCAGCAGCAGCATATTCTAATATCGGTCTTATCCATATTATAAACATTTTATATTTTATTTCATTTGATAAAATATTTCTATTTATTAGTGCCCATCTGTTCTTGGCACTGCCTACTATCCTTTCAATATGTCTCTCAGCAGAAGCCGTACAATTTATATAAAATTGGCACCGAATGTGACGTTAAGATTCAACATTTGCAACTAAGCAAACGTTGAAACGTCTAGCAATGCAATTGCAATCCATAACCTGTTACTTGACAGTATGGACAATCGGATTGCTGCATTCGAACATCAAAGAAGTATGCTTTACGCGTGTGAGCTTACCTTGCTCATGAGTGCTGTTAACCGTCTTCTGGAGGTAAAATAATAAATTGCACAAGGATATATTTTTTTATTGAAAAAGTCTTCAATGCATTTATTCTTTAATCCAGAGTTTAATTTTATCTTTGAATCAAATCTAAAAGTTTGAGATAAACATCTATCCCATTGTATCTAACCAGTCGCATAACGTAGTAAAACTCTAATCATTCACGGTTTCTGACTCGATTCGACCTGCTATGATCATCAACAAAAAATGACGGTAACTGATTGACGAGAAGTAAACCAGAATTCAGGTATAAGGTAATGAAAATTAAATATGCGTCTCTCACCACGAGTATGTCAGAATGCGTTGTACTTGACTGTGAAGAGCAGACATTTTATTCGAAAAAAATTCAACCGCAATAGCTGATTAAAACGAATATTATTATAAAAATAAGCAATCGTTCAAATATTTTCGAGTATTAATACTGTGGAGTTGAGCTTGATTTCAATTTTCTGTAATTTGTGACTAACCTGCATAAGCTTAGCTGTTGACCTGTAGTAGCAATCTTTTCTTTTGCCAATTTGACAGTTTTGATTCGCTCAATATACTCTTGCTATCAGGAGATTAACTTTTAGTGAAGCGTAATTGGTACGGTTTTGCAACAAGTAATTCAATTGTTTTTTCGAGTTGTATTTAATCCTAACTCAAACGCTCGGTGTTGCGCGTAATCATTAAATAGATATATTTTTTTTGATCATAGAGGCCCATCTTAAATTCGAGGGCATTGCTGGCATGGATGACGGAGTCGCAGTTACGAGCCTGATATATCAGAAGGAAATGAGTAACCAATTATACTCATTCTCGTATATCCATTAGCAAGCACGAGACTCCAACAGACACATAAAGACAGATATAGGCTTGGCACCTGTGGTGCTATCAATAGTCAATAGGACAAGAGCCTTTACAACCGTAAATGTCGGCTGCAAAATATTTATGAAGGCACGAACGTAGCATTTTTAAGTTTTCGCTACGCGTATATAGGTTACAATGACTAACAACGATGGCGATAACAGTTCTTGAAATCAGGTTTTTAAGTTAGAAATAAACACCAATACCTTTGTATCGAACCAGTCGCCAATAATCCCAATTTATTACTGATCAACAATCCATAGCACAAACAGGCAGCCGAACTGAAAAATAGCAGTCATTACAAATTAATATTTACAAAAATAGTGCTTGTGATTACTTTGATTTCATGAACAAAGTAAAATCACACAACCTAAAGAATAAAATTTATTTATAGATGTGTCAAATCTGTTTACAAACATCCCTATGAATTAGACTATCAATTTCCTCAGTGGATTCATCAATAATAATATCGTTTCATTTACAATGCCTACAAATCTCTTGAAATTCCCATAAGAATGTGCAATAATGATATTGAATTTAAGTGCAGTGGCCAATATTTTATTCAAATTTTCGAAATGGCGATTGAAAGTCCTTTAAGGAGCCAACTTCTACATGTTTTCATGCTCCATTCGAAACGGCAAAACTGCAATCTCTCATAATAAAAATAGTGCTGCAAATATCTTAAGTATGCTGATACCTTGATAATCAACACTGAAGGTGTAGAACTGAATGTCATGCTTAAATGCTTTAATAATGTTGACCATCGTATTTAATTGCATGCCTATCCCCCACCCCCTGAGTTCAATCCACTATTGTTTCTTAGCTTAGTTATGTGCCCATTTCTTAACTGTTGGACAAAATTCACAGGCTTTTATGACGTCATTATAAACAAACGGTTGTGAGCAAACTTTAGTGTAGCAAAGTTGCCATCATGCAAACAAAGACGCGGTGTCAAATCATGTAGAATCATAATCTTACCGTTTTACCATTTGAAGAAGCAATAATGGTTGGTAACTAAACATTGTGCGGATCACTTTTATTCATAGAAGACCGACTTGTGTAACGTGCCATCATTTAAAACTTCCGGCTGCGAATCGATTAACACTACTGTCTTTCTCTTCAGTTTTAATTGAAAAACTACTATTATGATGCCATTTATAAAAGACATGAAGTAATTTATAAGCATGTATATTTCTAGATGCCCACAATCAAGTATAATAAGTGATGCCATTCAGATATAAACCAGAAAATTTCTCAAAACTTTTTCTCGCTGCTACATCAATTATATTGAACTAGATAACTGCTGACAAGTATGTAATTTCGAAGTGCGTGCACCGGAGATTTATATGACCTAGTTTTATTAAAATGGAATATCCATAAATTAACTTGCACCTTTGTATCATCACGTAATCTGAGTGCCCTACACTCGAAAGCTCTAGAAGTGCCACAGGCTATACAAAAATAAAATCA
>JAQBSW010014089.1:0-12361 GCA_029291075.1 Eudiplozoon nipponicum
GAGGAGGAGCCTTGGAACAGGTATAATTGTTTTATTTGTGGGTCACGTACACATCGAAACAGATTATTGCTGGCATAGCAGCTGTCCGACTCTCACCTTCCATTTGCCATTGTAAGTGTCAATTTAATTATTAAAACATTTGATCATGGACTTGAAGTAAACACCAACCCCATTGTATTTAACCAGTCTTCGAACAACATAACAAAACTACCGCCAGCCGCAACGCACTGACGCGTTTCGACCTTCCATGATCATCATCAGAGTACGACGGCAAACTGACTATCGAGGATCAAACCGCATTGAATATATATGGAAATCAAATTTAGATATGCGGCTCTCACCTCTAGCAGTCTTGCATACATTGAACTTGACTGGAAATGTCGGCTGCACAATTTCTATGCAGTCACGAACATTAACTGTTTGCAGCTTTCGCCACATATACATATATAGACAATACAATTAAACAATAATTGATTGCGCGGGTGGTGGTAACAATGCTTTAAATCAAGTTTGCGGGCTTGAAGTAAACACCAACCCCATTGTATTTAACCAGTCTACGAACAACATAACAAAACTACCGCCAGCTGCAACGCACTGACGCGTTTCGACCTTCCATGATCATCATCAGAGTACGACGGCAAACTGACTATCGAGGATCAAACCGCATTGAATATATATGGAAATCAAATTTAGATATGCGGCTCTCACCCCTAGCAGTCTTGCATACATTGAACTTGACTGGAAATGTCGGCTGCACAATTTCTATGCAGTCACGAACATTAACTATTTTGCAGCTTTGGGGTTGGTGTTTACTTCAAGCCCGCAAACTTGATTTAAAGCATTGTTACCACCACCCGCGCAATCAATTATTGTTTAATTGTATTGTCTATATATGTATATGTGGCGAAAGCTGCAAAATAGTTAATGTTCGTGACTGCATAGAAATTGTGCAGCCGACATTTCCAGTCAAGTTCAATGTATGCAAGACTGCTAGAGGTGAGAGCCGCATATCTAAATTTGATTTCCATATATATCAATGCGGTTTGATCCTCGATAGTCAGTTTGCCGTCGTACTCTGATGATGATCATGGAAGGTCGAAACGCGTCAGTGCGTTGCAGCTGGCGGTAGTTTTGTTATGTTGTTCGTAGACTGGTTAAATACAATGGGGTTGGTGTTTACTTCAAGCCCAAAACTTGATTTAAAGCATTGTTACCACCACCCGCGCAATCAATTATTGTTTAATTTGATCATGGATACCGATATTAAGTATGAGGACACATGCAAGTTAGTGAAGGACATAGCGGACTTGAATTTAAATGACACAAGCAATAATATAAGCATATCAGACTCTACTGTGAATTTTAGGACTTCCAGCGATCTGGCATCTATGGGGCTTACAGACACGAATAGGTTAGGGGCCTCAAAGCTCATACTTAATATCGGTATTCATGATCAAGTATTATAATAATCAAATTGACACTTACTTATGGCAATTGGAAGGTGAGAGTTGGAAAGCTATAGTTTCAGCAAAAATCTGTTTTGATGTGTACGTGACCCACAAATAAAACAATAATACCTGTTCCAAGGCTCCTCCTCAGTGTTATATTATATCAGAACACAAGGCAAGTGTTGGAAGATTATATTGTAAAAAGTTGTAATCGTTTATAATAGAAAGAAATGTTAAAATGCAGCAGACTAAAGTTATCGTACCAGACAGGAAGCGAGATACTCAAAAACTGATAAAATGAACGATTCGTAAATAGTTAACTTCGTCATTTGTTTACTAAAATAATTAAACATAGTTTATAGAAATGTCGTTGCTTAGTGCTACGTTTGCATAGTAACGCAACGTGTAAATAGTGTCGGAGGAAATATCTTCCTCTGCATACACCACCTTCTCAAAAAAAGAGAGTTTAATAATAGACGTAATCATAGTTCTTCGGCTGACGATGTATTCTTCCAGAACGAGTTGTGCATATTGGCGCCCCTGTCGTCGTCATCTCGCCCGGTACAACATTCGCTGGTTCTTCAAAATCATCTGGTATCGACAAATAGTTTTCATGCTGTGGTTCAGTAGAATAAGATTTTGCTATGTTAGACAACGGTCCTTCAGAGTTCTGCATTTCATTATGTGCCTGCATGATGGGATTGCACACCTCAGATTCGCCCATGGAACGGTCTTTCGACGCATCTTTTAATTCGGTCACACCGTCAATCCAGATAGACTGGAGAATACAGCGATCCAACGTAACACAATCCTCAATGCCATTTATTTCTATGATGACATTCTTGTCAGTCATCCTCTTGACCTTGTATGGTCCTTTGTAAAATGGTGTTAGGCAGTTCTTCCTATTCTCATTAGTTATATATACATGCGAAGCCGATTTTAAATCAGAGGACACATAGCATTTAGTTTTAGGTTTTCTAGTCTTGGTTGGGGCCAAACGACACATCTTGTCTCTAAGTGCTCCTACAAACCAATCTACATAACTAGAAGCCCAATCAAGACTACTTGGAGTTTCAATTAGAAGATCTCCAGGCAACCTTAATGGTTCTCCATAAACCAATTCTGCAATGGAAGTTCCTAATTGTGCCCTATATCTGTTGCGCATGGCGAGTAGTACTATAGGAAGATCGTGTATCCAGCTTGTTCCACTAGTACACCTTAATGCAGCTTTCAGTTCACGATGTAGCCTTTCTACCATCCCATTCGCTCGTGGGTTATACGCGCTAGTATGTATTATAGTGGTTCCCATGATGTTGAGGGATCTTACGAAAAGCTCTGACATAAATTGACTACCACGATCACTAGTGACCTTTTCCGGAACACCATAACGATATCAATTATGTAGAAACGCGAACAAGACTTCTTGCGCTGTTATGTCTTTTAAAATCGCCACTTCAAATTGACGACTAAATCTATCTACCATAGTCAGCAAGTATTTATTTCCGTTTACTTCAGGCATCTTAACAATGTATATGTGTACGTGTTTGAACCGTCCATTTGGTATTCCAATGTTCTTTATCTCGGTTCTGGTATGTCTCCACACCTTACACGTTTGACACTTGGCACAGGCTCTTACTCATACCCGTATGTCTTTAGACATGTGCGGCCATACGTATCTGTCGTTGATCAATCGAATGGTGGCTTTAATGGATGGATGACCCATGTCATGCAACACTTGGATAATCTTGGCCCGTAACTCCAATGGCACATATGGTCGTGGTTGACTTCTAGATGTTTCGCATAACAACCACTTGCCACTTATGAGCTTACGAACATATCCCGGTCTTTTAGATAATACTAATGTAAAGGGATCCGATCCTTGCGCTTCCTCGATTTGACTAACGAAATCGTGCATTGATTCTTCTAAACTTTTCAAAGGACCTTGAAATATCGTTTCGACATCAGCTTCATTCGGTCGGCTAAGTGCATCTGCTACCACATTCTCTTTACCAGCAATATGAGACACAGTGAAATCGAACTCTGCTAACCGTGTTATTTGGGAATTTACTCTACGAGAGTAATTAAGCCTAGCTGTTTTACCAAGTATGCTAATCAATGGCTTATGATCAGTCAATAACTTAAACTTGTGACCATCTAAGTAATGCTCGAAGTGTATCACTGCTGCATACACTGCTAGAACCTCTTTACCAAACGTATCATAACGTTTTTCTCGATCATTAAGCTTATGGCTATAAAACCCAATCGGTCTTACTACGTCCTGATCTCTTTGCTGTAGCACTGCCCCTAATGCAACATCTGAGGCATCTGTGATTAGTTCGAAAGGTTTTTCCCAATCTACAGGTGCTAATGTGGTTACGTCACTTAACATATCCTTGGCTTTTTGGAAATTTTCTTGGTCTTCTTGACTCAAGTTTATAGGCCAAGACTTCTTGATCGTGCTCTTTTCACGAGTAAAATGGCTTGTTAACGATCCAAGAATTCCGGCTAGACCTGGAATGAATCGACGATAATAGCTGATCATACCCAAGAACCTTCGTGACTGGCATACGGTTCAGGGGTTCCGTTACGTCCTTAATAGCTTGGACCTTATCTTCCAAAGGTTTAATTCCGTCTTTGGAAAGTATATGACCAAGGTATTTAACTGAAGAGCAACCAATATTACTCTTATTAGTTTTGACCACTAATCCATATTGTTCCAGCCTGGTCAAAACCGTTTCCAAATGCGTGCGATGTTCATTTTGGGAGCGACTAAAAATTATTATGTCGTCTATATATACTCTCGCAAATGGACAATTCTGAAAAATTTCTTCAGCCAAACGCTGGAATGTCTGACTGGAGTTTTTCAAACCAAAATGCATTCGAAGAAATTCATGCGATCCCCCTCCTGGAAATCTGACTGCGGTGAGTGGTATCGAACTTTCTTCCATTGGTACCTGATAGTACGCTTTCTGGTGATCTAAAGTTGAATAAACCTCATATCCCATTATATTTCGGAGCAAAGTACTCTGGTTAGTGAGAGGATAAGAACACCCTTCGTCACTGAGTTTACTAGACGATAATTCCCACAAACCCTCCATTGACCCAGTTCAGGTTTGGGAACTAACACTATTGGGGAAGCAAAATTGGAATTTGACCTTCTACAAATCCCCTCTTCGCGCAATTGGTGACATTCTGACACAGCTACTTGTTGCTTTTGTTGTGCCAATAGTTGAGCTTTTGGTGAACAAGGCCTCGGAGCCACCAATTCTATTTGGTGTTCAACTCCTGTCTTCAGACCTATCCTTTTGGCACTGAAAGGTTGAAACACTGCTAGGTGCTTCTCGATTATATCGGCAAAGTCATGTGTGACCGTTGGACGGGGTGAAAGAACTGTTCTAACTGCCGATGTGTTAGACTCAGTATGTTTTGACATCCTTACGCCTTCTGCGATAGTCCCAGCTTTTGGGTCTAATGTCAGTTTGAAATGTGCCAAGAAATCCATCCCAATAATGTGGTATTTGACATCGGCTACTAGAAAATATCATGTACAGGAAGATTTTTGGCCTAACGTCACCGCCATTTCATTCATCCCTTTGACTCCTATCGGACTACCGTTAGCGGCCGATAGTTGATAATTAAATGTGGGGCAATCCACTTCCACCATGGCTGACCTAACTATGCTTACCTCAGCACCCGTATCGATTAGAAATTCCAGTCCAGATAATTCATCTTTAATAATGAATTTGTTGCTGGATAATCCGGCAATGTTTTCCAGATCTCCGCTTAGTAAGAATCTGACTCTCTTGCCCTCTGTATCGGTGCTAACTGGTCCTGTCGCATTTTTAACCTTTGCCTTAAGTATGCCTTTTAAAGGCATATCTGGGAGCCTTTACAATGGAACCCCCCATACGGCTCCTACTAGCGGGGGTTTCATCCTTCTCCCGATGATGGATTTTTCTCTAACGGTTTAGCGCTTCCTTTCCATCTTAGTCCACCTAACCGCAGGTATATAAAATTCTCACCTTGGCACTTTGCACTTCGTCCGTATTCGCAATGTGCCTTACACCATCCGCGTGGCCCTTCGATTCGTTGACGCGAGTGACTCCCTCGACGTCTAGTATATCTATCCTGACTCTGAAGTTGCGAAATGTCTCAACGTATACTAGCAACTTCTCTACATAAATAACGCAAGGCTTCTTGTGTAGTCAGGTTGGTTTCGGCATCTGCCCTGACTGGCTGCACCATGACAGAATCTGCTGTTACAGCATGTACTTGTGGTTCCTGCTGTTTATATCTCCGTCTAACCCTCTGAGTTTTGTTGGCCAATCATCATTGTATTAAATACTTCTAATTTTGTTCTAAGCCTGGATGGTAGCTCAGCAGTAAAAATAGAATTTATCGCATCTCTGTATATATGCAACCCTGAAGCTTTCGTACAAAGGCTTTCATAAAATTCTGATGGTAGTTGACGCCCTATCTTTTCTAAGCGCAATAATTCACACATATTTGCCGATCTTCCAGTCCGATATCTCTGTTGGATTTTGGCCATTAATAACTAAAATACATTGTACGGTTTTTCTTCCACAGTTCTGTCTCTGAAATTTTCGAAGGCGTTTCGGAAATTCTCAGGCAATGCCATCCGTGCCGCAACAAATTTTTCCATGGGGTTTACGATTTCATAAACGCTAAATATCATTTGGGCATCCCCGACCCAACTTGAATGTTTTTCAGATTTATATGGCGGTAGTCTGAACATTCTTTGATCCTGGCGCGGTAGCCAAATTTTGTAGAGGCTCCATATCTATTGTTATCTGAGAACCCCATAGATGCCAGATCGCGATCAGTCTTTAATTGTGTAATAGAATCTGACAAGCTTGTACTTTCATTCTTATCAGTTAAATTCATACCTGCCATGTATTAAGCTAACTTGCTAGTGTACTCAACTTAAGATTAGCTTCCATGTCGATCGAATTTTATTATTAAATTGACACTTAATGTTAGGCAATCGGAATGTGAAACCTTTCACGTTACAAAACACCAGAACAAATAATCTGGAAAGAAATAGACGCGAAAACAGAATTATTAAATTACCTTTTCCAGAACGTCCCCACATACGTGCAACAATAAAAATATAAGACAGTGTTAGCAGGTGTATATTGTAGAAATCGAGTAAATTTTAAATGATGAAAATGAAATAAATGCAGAAGGCCGAGGAAGTTACAACCGGTCAAGAGGCAGTATGCTCGAAACTTAAAATGGCGCACAATTCAAAGTATTTATACAGTCAAGTATTTAAACAAAGAAAGTTCTGGAAAATAAACGAATAAATTCTTTTTAAATAAAATTCGTTTCAATCAGCCAAGGTGGTTTAAATTTATCAGTCAGTGTCATGTTTACAATTTAAGGCGGAGTGATTTGACTGCCTCCACAGATACAAACGTGTATATACCACGCTGTCAACGGCACCAATAGCTTGCCGAGCAAATGTGCGTACGACTGTACATTCAACTCGGTTAACGCTGCACCAATGAGAATAAAGGCGAAACTGTGCCGTTAGGAGGCCCGTAACAGTGTGCCGGTCGCGCGTATCTCTGGCAAATGCCGCGAAGGTCCGTAAGTGTGAAGACCTACAGAAGTACTTCTTTTACCATGCAGTTCAGCTGTGCGCTGTGGTTGCCTTCTGCTGTGGCGTTACGTAGTGCGTGCAATGGCTAGCTGTCGATCACCTACACTGAAGTAATTGGCTCGGTCTTCACCAGCAATTGTACAGCAACATCAGATAGACGCCAATCTGATGTTGCTGTACAACGTAGGAGAGACCGAGCCAATTACTTCAGTGAACGTCGACGACAGCTCACCCATCGCACGCACTACGTAACGCCACAGCAGAAGGCAACCACAGCCCACAGCTCAACTGCAAAGTAAAAAGACCGTGCTGAACGAGCCAGGCCATACACACTATACGGACCTACTCGCGCACTATGCCAGAGAACGGCACGATTCCGGCCTTCTGCTTAAGGGCCCCCTAGCAGTACATCGAACTCTGAATTTTATGGCACTTTAACCGCAGTATGTCGACAGTCGTACGGCATTGTGCCGTTGCAGCCGGGGCGTATACAGACGTTTAGATAATCTGTGGAGGACAGTCAAATCACTCCGCCTTATGAAAAATAACACTGACTGATAAATTTCAACGTACCATAGCTGATGGGCAAAAACAAAAAGAAATTTTAATTCAAATAGATATTTTTATTCTTTTTATTTTCCAGACACATTCTTTGTTTAAATACTTGATCTTAGAATTGTGCGCTACTTTCAGTTTTACGAGTATCTCGCTCCTTGACTGGTATTGATACTTTGGTCTGCTGCATTTAAACATTTTCTCTAATAAACCATTACATCATCATCAAATATATTACTCCATCAATTGCCTTTGTTCTGATATAACATGTAGGGCTGGACAGTGTATTTGTTTGCTGCAACACCTTTGATTCCCAACATGGCTTCCCTACCTACCCTGCCCACCCCACTGGCCTTCACTAGGCCCAGGCTTGGCCCCACCCCCCCACCTAGCTGGCGCTGCCTGCACTCACTGCTGGCTGCCCCCAGCCCAAGCTACACATTGCTTCACCCAGCTGGCCCCACACACCTTCTCACAGCTTCATTCACCAGCTACCAGCCCTACTTCTTTCTCTGTTTATTTTATGTTCTCATTGTCACTCATACAACTGACAACTGTTAGATTTTACTTGTGCTGTGGCACAGTTGTTGCCCTATGCATTCCCAACCCCTACCTATTATTGTCTTCATGCTGCCACTGACTACATTCTTCTTGGTAATACACACAAATAGAATAGAATAGAGTAAGTGGTAGGTAGGTAAGTGAATGGTAGATAGAATGAAGTGGTAAGTGGTAGAAGTGGTAGGTAGTGGTAGAAGTGGTAAAATAGAATAGAATAGAATAGAATAGAATAGAATAGAATAGAATAGAATAGAATAGAATAGAATAGAATAGAATAGAATAGAATAGAATAGAATAGAATAGAATAGAATAGAATAGAATAGAATAGAATAGAATAGAATAGAATAGAATAGAATAGAATAGAATAGAATAGAATAGAATAGAATAGAATAGAATAGAATAGAATAGAATAGAATAGAATAGAATAGAATAGAATAGAATAGAATAGAATAGAATAGAATAGAATAGAATAGAATAGAATAGAATAGAATAGAATAGAATAGAATAGAATAGAATAGAATAGAATAGAATAGAATAGAATAGAATAGAATAGAATAGAATAGAATAGAATAGAATAGAATAGAATAGAATAGAATAGAATAGAATAGAATAGAATAGAATAGAATAGAATAGAATAGAATAGAATAGAATAGAATAGAATAGAATAGAATAGAATAGAATAGAATAGAATAGAATAGAATAGAATAGAATAGAATAGAATAGAATAGAATAGAATAGAATAGAATAGAATAGAATAGAATAGAATAGAATAGAATAGAACAGAATAGAATAGAATAGAATAGAATAGAATAGAATAGAATAGAATAGAATAGAATAGAATAGAATAGAATAGAATAGAATAGAATAGAATAGAATAGAATAGAATAGAATAGAATAGAATAGAATAGAATAGAATAGAATAGAATAGAATAGAATAGAATAGAATAGAATAGAATAGAATAGAATAGAATAGAATAGAATAGAATAGAATAGAATAGAATAGAATAGAATAGAATAGAATAGAATAGAATAGAATAGAATAGAATAGAATAGAATAGAATAGAATAGAATAGAATAGAATAGAATAGAATAGAATAGAATAGAATAGAATAGAATAGAATAGAATAGAATAGAATAGAATAGAATAGAATAGAATAGAATAGAATAGAATAGAATAGAATAGAATAGAATAGAATAGAATAGAATAGAATAGAATAGAATAGAATAGAATAGAATAGAATAGAATAGAATAGAATAGAATAGAATAGAATAGAATAGAATAGAATAGAATAGAATAGAATAGAATAGAATAGAATAGAATAGAATAGAATAGAATAGAATAGAATAGAATAGAATAGAATAGAATAGAATAGAATAGAATAGAATAGAATAGAATAGAATAGAATAGAATAGAATAGAATAGAATAGAATAGAATAGAATAGAATAGAATAGAATAGAATAGAATAGAATAGAATAGAATAGAATAGAATAGAATAGAATAGAATAGAATAGAATAGAATAGAATAGAATAGAATAGAATAGAATAGAATAGAATAGAATAGAATAGAATAGAATAGAATAGAATAGAATAGAATAGAATAGAATAGAATAGAATAGAATAGAATAGAATAGAATAGAATAGAATAGAATAGAATAGAATAGAATAGAATAGAATAGAATAGAATAGAATAGAATAGAATAGAATAGAATAGAATAGAATAGAATAGAATAGAATAGAATAGAATAGAATAGAATAGAATAGAATAGAATAGAATAGAATAGAATAGAATAGAATAGAATAGAATAGAACAGAATAGAATAGAATAGAATAGAATAGAATAGAATAGAATAGAATAGAATAGAATAGAATAGAATAGAATAGAATAGAATAGAATAGAATAGAATAGAATAGAATAGAATAGAATAGAATAGAATAGAATAGAATAGAATAGAATAGAATAGAATAGAATAGAATAGAATAGAATAGAATAGAATAGAATAGAATAGAATAGAATAGAATAGAATAGAATAGAATAGAATAGAATAGAATAGAATAGAATAGAATAGAATAGAATAGAATAGAATAGAATAGAATAGAATAGAATAGAATAGAATAGAATAGAATAGAATAGAATAGAATAGAATAGAATAGAATAGAATAGAATAGAATAGAATAGAATAGAATAGAATAGAATAGAATAGAATAGAATAGAATAGAATAGAATAGAATAGAATAGAATAGAATAGAATAGAATAGAATAGAATAGAATAGAATAGAATAGAATAGAATAGAATAGAATAGAATAGAATAGAATAGAATAGAATAGAATAGAATAGAATAGAATAGAATAGAATAGAATAGAATAGAATAGAATAGAATAGAATAGAATAGAATAGAATAGAATAGAATAGAATAGAATAGAATAGAATAGAATAGAATAGAATAGAATAGAATAGAATAGAATAGAATAGAATAGAATAGAATAGAATAGAATAGAATAGAATAGAATAGAATAGAATAGAATAGAATAGAATAGAATAGAATAGAATAGAATAGAATAGAATAGAATAGAATAGAATAGAATAGAATAGAATAGAATAGAATAGAATAGAATAGAATAGAATAGAATAGAATAGAATAGAATAGAATAGAATAGAATAGAATAGAATAGAATAGAATAGAATAGAATAGAATAGAATAGAATAGAATAGAATAGAATAGAATAGAATAGAATAGAATAGAATAGAATAGAATAGAATAGAATAGAATAGAATAGAATAGAATAGAATAGAATAGAATAGAATAGAATAGAATAGAATAGAATAGAATAGAATAGAATAGAATAGAATAGAATAGAATAGAATAGAATAGAATAGAATAGAATAGAATAGAATAGAATAGAATAGAATAGAATAGAATAGAATAGAATAGAATAGAATAGAATAGAATAGAATAGAATAGAATAGAATAGAATAGAATAGAATAGAATAGAATAGAATAGAATAGAATAGAATAGAATAGAATAGAATAGAATAGAATAGAATAGAATAGAATAGAATAGAATAGAATAGAATAGAATAGAATAGAATAGAATAGAATAGAATAGAATAGAATAGAATAGAATAGAATAGAATAGAATAGAATAGAATAGAATAGAATAGAATAGAATAGAATAGAATAGAATAGAATAGAATAGAATAGAATAGAATAGAATAGAATAGAATAGAATAGAATAGAATAGAATAGAATAGAATAGAATAGAATAGAATAGAATAGAATAGAATAGAATAGAATAGAATAGAATAGAATAGAATAGAATAGAATAGAATAGAATAGAATAGAATAGAATAGAATAGAATAGAATAGAATAGAATAGAATAGAATAGAATAGAATAGAATAGAATAGAATAGAATAGAATAGAATAGAATAGAATAGAATAGAATAGAATAGAATAGAATAGAATAGAATAGAATAGAATAGAATAGAATAGAATAGAATAGAATAGAATAGAATAGAATAGAATAGAATAGAATAGAATAGAATAGAATAGAATAGAATAGAATAGAATAGAATAGAATAGAATAGAATAGAATAGAATAGAATAGAATAGAATAGAATAGAATAGAATAGAATAGAATAGAATAGAATAGAATAGAATAGAATAGAATAGAATAGAATAGAATAGAATAGAATAGAATAGAATAGAATAGAATAGAATAGAATAGAATAGAATAGAATAGAATAGAATAGAATAGAATAGAATAGAATAGAATAGAATAGAATAGAATAGAATAGAATAGAATAGAATAGAATAGAATAGAATAGAATAGAATAGAATAGAATAGAATAGAATAGAATAGAATAGAATAGAATAGAATAGAATAGAATAGAATAGAATAGAATAGAATAGAATAGAATAGAATAGAATAGAATAGAATAGAATAGAATAGAATAGAATAGAATAGAATAGAATAGAATAGAATAGAATAGAATAGAATAGAATAGAATAGAATAGAATAGAATAGAATAGAATAGAATAGAATAGAATAGAATAGAATAGAATAGAATAGAATAGAATAGAATAGAATAGAATAGAATAGAATAGAATAGAATAGAATAGAATAGAATAGAATAGAATAGAATAGAATAGAATAGAATAGAATAGAAT
>JAQBSW010014090.1:0-12357 GCA_029291075.1 Eudiplozoon nipponicum
CCATGTCAAAATCTGCCCAACTTGTTTCATTCGCCAAAATATATTTATAAAATTATGCAGAATTATCATACGTATAGGCAAACTCAAATGGCTGCATATATATTTATTTATTTATTTATTTATTTATTTATTTATTTACTTATTTATTTATTTATTTATTTATATTTTATTTTCAAGATCTTAGATGATCTAAAGTTTGTGCATTCGATCGCTCTTGTGCAGGAAAGCATTAAATATGAAATTTAATTAGCATGATCATGCTAATATGTAATCATACGTAGATTCCCATATATCCATATATATATTTTTTTTTAATGTATATATATACCAATATATGTAGTCATTACAAACGAAACATTGCAACAGATAGCAATATAAATTTATTGAGTACATCGGTTTCCTCCTTTTTGTGAATTCGTCAAAACTTGCCAGATTTTACTGCAAAATCGGCTGAAAGCAGATAACAAATGCTTCTGATTTTTGCACACATTTATTTGTCAGACTTGTCTCGGACTACCAAATCTATTATTTGGTTACTCTTGCTTGCAGGAGGAACATATGTGGCAACTCTTTTGAATCAAAGTTCAAACTAGCTACTCCCATCTGTCACGGAAGAACGGAGCAGTGGATAAGTGGAGGATTACAGCGAAATGAGTTTCGATTTGTGCCCCATTCATTGCGAATTTTGGCAAGCCTCTGACCGGTTCCCAGTAAAACCGAAACCGGTCTACTTGATAAATTGCGTTTTCATCCTGAAATAATTTATTAATTTTATACAGAGTATATATATATATATATATATATATATATATATATAAAGACTCAAATTCCAGCCCTAAATTTTTAATTCATATATATGTGGGGAGTTTTGTACGTTTATACAAATTGTTATTTAATCCTGTGTACTTGGACTTATGCAAACTAATAATATTTTTTTAGATGAATATAGATTGATCAGTACAAACAAGATTGCTTCAACTGCATTATAATTGAATTTGTTGTGTGCCTTTGCGTTATCGTTTGCTGGTGATGATTTCGGAAACACGAAATTGAAAGGCACCTGAAGGATCAACAATATCACCATTTTATCCGAAATTTTGAAAGACAAATATAGATGTTTAAATATTGATGGATACATTGCGCAAAAACGTTTGAATTATCGGAGATCGTGAACAAGAATCTTCGTGAAACCGTAAACATTCAACCATTCAAAAGACACGAAATTGGCGTGGTTATATGATTCAAATGCCCACCACTTACTTATATTTTGCTGCGTTACACATTCATTGTGGTTCGAACTGCACCAAGTAACGTTCCTTCGTGCTTTATTAATATATGAAAGACCATCAAAACGCGTTTTACGTGTATCCCACTCTGAGTAATCCATATCTTGAGTTTTACTGAAAATAATTGCAAGTTACTTCTATTTTATAATAGCACTACATCGATTTTCATAACTACAATATTCGTTAAATTATATAGATCATCTTCTTATCGGATTATATATATATATATATATATATATATATTTCTATATATATATATATATATTTATTATTTATTTATTTATTTATATGTATATAGCATTAATGTGGAGAAAGATAGCTATAAGAGTGTATCAGCCATATGCACGTATAAGATGCAATATCCTTTGAAGTAAATAACGACAGGTGGTACTTGCAATTAAACGAATATTGGTGGTATTTCTGGCGTCTTTTTATTTTAGCTAATAACATTGGAAAAATGTAAGCTTGACAGATAAAGCGTCAGATTTAACTTGAGTTTGTAAATCATACATACACAAAAAACCCCAGTGTTGCGATACTCAATCGCATTAATCTAGCCAGATGAAAACCTTTTGCCTTTTTAACGAAAACGCTCGTGAACCAGGTATTAGTGTGCCTGGCCAAAGGTAAACAGCTATGCATGAAACGTAACCTCTTACGTTTAGTAGCAGCACACAATGCAGACGTTAACTGCAAGATTTTGAACCTGAAATCTAATTTTTTTGTGGTTCCGTCTTAGTAAATCATTTTCTAATCCGATTTGTAACTATATTGTTCTACAAGGACAAGGCAAATAACATTATTTGGCCATAAATTCGCAAATACAACACACATATAATGTATTTGCTGCTTCCACCAAAGCTTGGAATTAAATGTTTTTGGGTCTTAGATCAAGTTAGAATTAAGACAACTGTCAACAAAACCGCCGCAGATTACAACCACAAGTATTATCATTATGCGCATGGTGTATTTTAAGATTTCCTAATCGTTCTTTTAGAAGCGTAGAAACCAAAAAACACACACACACACAAGATGAGTAAAATCAAATTTGAAATTCTTTCTATTTATAAATAATGATTAAAGCGTAGTTACTTGCCTATTCGCATATTAAGCGGCATAAAGTGAAATCGGTGTTTAAATATGGACAAACGCGTGAACATATAGATAGACAAATCTTGCCCTATGAACGGTTTTTTGTGCGCGCAAACACCTGTTACATATATATATATATATATATATATATATATATATATATATATATATATATACACTCCATATGAAAGCATTTGTGACACAACAAAATGGCCAAGACTCAGGGCAGAGTAATTTATTACTTATCATTTTTCTCTCATTTTATGAACGACTAGATAAAAATTAGAGTACACTATTTATTAGCTGAAATCTTAAATAACCAAGATTCTTGGACTGAAGATACCAGTAGAAATACTTTACTTACAGATATAATTATATATATATATATATATATATATATATATATATATATATATATATATATATATATATATTGATAGTTTCTAATTTCACCATTTTTTAAAATGTAAGAACAAAACAACGTACTCCATGGAATAACATTTATTAATAAATCTTATTTCTACCAGTATCTACAGCCATTGTTCTGGATTCGTTAGTATATTCGTTCATCCAATCCCACTGTACATTTGTTGTAACCAATCTCCTCTTCGTTATGCTGGCCTTTGCTTTGCGCAATTTAGACCACTACTTTTGCGCAATTTAGACCACTCCTTTTGCGTAACGTCATTTGGTGTGTCATCGCTTTCATTGTAATTGCGTCCGTAATTGATGTATGTGTCGTATTTTGCGAAGCGTTGGCTATTTTTAAAGGCATGTCAGTTATGTCTTTGTTCCAGTCCAATTTAATTTCTTTTTGAATTATTTTCTGCACGTTTAAGCAGGGCTTCAGCTTATTAATTGCAATAGCTTCAAAAGCCAGAAGCATTTTCTCTGTTTTTGCCTTGTAGAGAACTGAAAAATTGTTACTACTAACAGCATGACCTGTGAGTAGTACATGTTCGCAAATTGCTGATTTTTGTGCAGGAGCTGCACCCCTCTTTAATAGTTTTTGAGGGAGATGCTGATTTACTCTAGTTTCGAGCCTCTTTTTTGATCTGCCGATGTACTGAGCGTTGCAGGTACATTGAAATTTGTATACAGACAAAGGTGTTGACGTCACAGAGAGGCTATCTTTTTCATTCGTGCGCATCAGTTTTGTTGTGTTGAACACCACTCTCACCTGTATTGATGGAAACTGTGCTTTTGTCGCTCGAATTACTTTTCGTTTGAAGATTTCCGCTGGAAGATCACCTCCAAAGGGAACACTAAGCGTTACTATCTGGGGAGTTTGATTTTCTTCCAAATTGGCCACGATTTTGTTGCGTTGCCTCAAGTTGTATTCGATGAACCAGTCCGGATAGCCATTATTTCTCAACGCTTCGCGAAGCAAATTTAGCTCTACTTCAATGTTGCCCGGTGAACAAATCCTGCGTATTCGTGCGCCCAAATTCATTATTAGGTTCCTTTTGTACGCCCTTGGCACACTACTCATATAATGGACATATTGTCCAGTCCAGCTTGATTTCTTGTGAACTGACCTTGAGAGAGTACCTTCTTCATCTCTCGTTATTCCTACATCTAGGAAAGATAAACATCCGTCTTTTTCTTCTTCTATTGTAAACTTGATTGCCTGGTCTACCTTGTTTATGTGATGTAGCAGTGAATTTGTATCTTCATCCTTTTCAACGACCATGAAAGTATCGTCAACGTAGCGCACGTAAAAATGAGCTCCATTGATAAATGGTTTTAAACCAGTTGTTTCTAAATGGTGCATGTATATGTCTGCCAATACTGGTCCAAGAGGACTACCCATACCTTTGCCGTCAATTTGTCTGTAGAAGACTCCTTGGAATACGAATTGTACGTTAGATGTGCATAATAGAAGTAGTTCTCTCATGTCGTCCACTTCCATCAGTGTTTCCGCTCCTGATGATCGTATATATTCACATAGGATATTTATAGTTTTATTTACTGGAATGCTAGTAAAGAGTGACTTTATATCGAGGGACACCATTTTCCTCTCTTTCAAATTTAGGTCGCGAATTTTTTCTACAAATTGAAAGCTATCCTGTACAACGTGGTTTATTCTTCCTTTCATGATAGGCTCTATAATCCGGCATAATAATCTGGCTGCCTTGTGCTGTGGGGAATTTATCATAGATAAAATGGGCCTGAAAGGCGGAAGTTTTTCATTGTTGGTCATTTTGTGAACCTTGGGCTTGGCATGTTTGCATTCTGTAATAAAAGCATTTTTGTGCTCTATGTCGATTTCTTGTTTAGCCTCCACCTTCGGTTTAGAATCTTCGTTATGAAATTTTCTAATTTTGCCGTAGTGTCGCGTTGTACCTCTTCGCGTTTAAATTTTGATTTGTCATTCAGAATTTGTAAAACATCGCCTGACTATAGTCCGTATAGTTCATTAACACTACGCCTGTCCCTTTGTCTGGCTTCATGAGTCTGATTTGTTTGTTTCGTTGTAGCTCATTCAGTTCTTCTAGATGCCTTTTGGTGACCAGTTTATTGCCTTTGAATGTGCGCATATATTGGCCATACGCACTTCGGAGGTCCGATTTAAAGAGCGAGATGTCGTATTTTTCATTTGATTTGTGTTTTGTGGCATCTTCACATCGATGAAACAACAAATAACGTTACGCAAAAGGAGTGGTCTAAATTGCGCAAAAGTAGTGGTCTAAATTGCGCAAAACAAAGGCTAGCATAACGAAGAGGAGATTGGTTACGACAAATGTACAGTGGGATTGGATGAACGAATATACTAACGAATCCAGAACAATGGCTGTAGATACTGCTAGAAATAAGATTTATTAAAAAATGTTATTCCATGGAGTACGTTGTTTTGTTCTTACATATATATATATATATATATATATATATATATAGAGAGAGAGAGAGAGAGAGGCACAACCACATTCTAGGAGCGTGGATATCTAGCACAGTTGAAGAAGACTATTATTGCGTTAGATCTCAAATCGAATGAAAAATCTGGTTTTTTTATTTAAAAATTACTAAAAGCAAGGGTATTATTTTGAATTACGCGCATGGAAAAAAACAACACATACAGACAATTTCTTAGTTAATATTCAGTTTATGCTAAATTAACGTTTTCCAATTGCGGAAGGATTGTATTTGGCTGACAGATCACGCAATGCGCAACTCCTTTACATTTATACTTGAAAAATACAGGAAAATCCACCAGGCATAAAGCGTTATTTTTTCACAATTTGTACGACTATTGTGGAAAGTTTGTTACAATTGCGTGCTATGCTTAATCTATAATGCTCATAGATTCGTTTGTTTTGTCATTAGCCAGACTTGTCTATATACCATTATTCGCCGCTATTTCAATTTTGTAGATGAACAAATGTGGTCAGCCCACCTGCAAGGAGTTGATTCTCGGCAATAACGATTAGCCGTAATTTTTCTGTAAAATCTACTATATTTGTAATTGGCAGATGAGTATTCACAGATTTATTTTAATTGGTGTATATAATATTTGACCGCTAAATAATTGGTGTATGTGTCTTTTGTATACTTAAATGGGTTTTTGAGGATATCCATTCTCCAATAAGTTATTTGAGGACCGGCTAGCATCCCGCATTGAGATGCAGAATTATTTTGCCGATTTAAGACCTGGAAAAAACAAATGGCTTTATATTTGTGTTGTAAAAATTTGCTTATTTGCTTTAATATACAATTTCTATTGCTATCAAACAAAAAGGCCGAAATCTAATTCATATACGAATGAATGAATGAACGAACGTTCTATTATATATACAAGATGTGTGAATGACTTCGGTCTTTCAGATTGGCATGTAACGCAGTTTTTCTATTGACGTCATTTGTTATTTTGTTAAATGAAATATTTTAATTCGTTTTGTATGAACTATATGCTTATCTAGGTTCAATAAATCATCTCTTTTGGGAATATGTTTTCGCTTGTTCCCTATGCATATTCAAATGTTTGTTTGATTATCTATCTGCTAAACTGTAAATTCAAACAGAATAGATCGATATGATTAAAGTGAAATGCTGCCAAAAAGAAACTGAAGTCGCATGCAATAACATATATGCAAACTTGCAAAATTTAAATAAAATTTGAAGAACCAATGAAAGTGGATATAATGGTATGGCACCAACAATGATTGCCAGGTAAGTTTCTGCATTTTATGCACAGTATAATGTCTGCTGTTGGATTCGCGATATTCAGAATTACGTAATGCTTTGATGGTGACCATGGAAGTTAAAAATGCGTCGGTATGTCCAATTGATGGCATTTGTGCCGATTCTAAACTGGTCAAAACAAATTTGAATATTATTTATCTCATGTTCGTAATCGTTATTTGAATCTTTTTCTTAACCACCTGTGAAATCAATGATTTATTAATTATACACGTAAGGTGAATGCTACAAAAATATTTGCGGACTTCCAGATAAACATCATGTAGGCACCACCTAGGATGTGAAACAAGTTTGACGTGATCATAACCAGAGGAAATCTCCGTCTTTACCATGAAGCTGCAACTTTACGACGACAACCCAAAACTCATGAAATACATGCAAGGCGCATAACGCTATAAAGGCTTTAGTTAGAAAGGCTAATCAATCATATTAATATTAAATATTTCTTCAATTACATAAAACTTGCCAAATTTAAGCGCATTAATCCGCGTGTACAAAATTGTAAGAAAGTTGGTTTGGTATTTTCTGTTCTGAATATATTTAAGTAAAACGGTAAACACTGCGATCCCCAGTAGTCTAATGATTGATGTTCGGCAAGGTTTAAAGCCTACAAATGAAAAAATTGCGAAACTTAATTAATCCCTCTAGTTAAAGGTCAGTCTGAAGTATAAATGATGTGGTTAGTGGAAATAATGCGCTTGCTTCTTTAGTTTATGTTTTAAAACATATGATGATGGGTGAACTGAAGAATGTGGCCGAGAAAGGCTATCGAAATATCTTAAAGAAACAAGACAGATGGAATTCAGTCTGTGCTAGAGTTCAAAGACAATCAAACGGCTAGCAGACAGCTGTCGATAAAGAAAATTATTTGAGTTAATTCTGTGAAATGTTGCTTTGTAGGTTGCAATTACCGTGCAATAGATCACAAAAACTCGTCCTCTGCTGTTATACATTGCCAAGTTTGAAAATTGTGAAGTAAAGTTGGGCTCGTCTTGAAAGCGCAATGTCGTGGAAAGGCAATTGACCGTAGCAGCCGAAGGAAGAACGAAAAAAAATGGTGCCGGGAAGATTACCGGATCATTTTGAATAACATTTTATCTCGTTACATAAGACCAAAGAGTGTATATCAAACACGTGAATCGTGGCATACTAGCTCACCCTTAATGGATGCCTAATACATTAGTACAGAAAGGTAAAATGATGCGTAGAAATGTTCTCATAACGTGTTAATTTAAACAGGATCAACGTTGGTGCCCTGATGCGCTGCAAAGATTTGTCTATGATTACCATGCAAAAGCTGGCGAAGATTTGTCTGAGGATTACGTAAGTCAGTTTTGGATTAGCAAACAACGAAACACCGTAATTAAGCCATTTTAAATTTAGAAACTATAACGGAATTCCGATCATAAGAACACTGCAATAAAAGGTAAGAAACGATATTTTACAGTCCTTTTAAAATGTACTAGATTCGAATTTAGCATCCTCCCATCAACAAAGAAAAGGCCAAAAATGCTCGTAATTTCTATGAATTTTAGTAATCAAGACTAGTTGATTAGATTGCATTGTGCGAATAAGACAACAAAAGATTTTTTAACATTTAATACGAAGATTTAAATTGAATAAGCTAATCAAACGTGGGGTCGGATGTAAGTAAAAAGATTCTTTAAATTTTGTGATTGCTAAATAGGGTAATTTAAGGAAGAAAAAGTTCATATAAAAAAGAGCGGAAGTGATGAGCGAATAATGAGATGTAGTGCCCAGTTTTACATTTGTTTACTCAAACGAAGAATATAAAAAAACGAATGATATAGGAAGTTTAAAACAGAAATGACTTCCTATTGCGGTAAAAAAGTCATGCCAAATATAGTGTTAAAAGCAACATTAAGTAGAACATTAATTTTGATGTCAAAAATATAGAGTACAAGGGTAAAAGTGATGATATTTTAAATACATTCCTGAAAATAATGCATTAGAGTCAAGTGTGTTTAATAAACGCCAACTATTCACAACATACGGTGCTCAGCTATTAAATAATAATGCAAATTTAGCCATTTTATGACGTTGACATAATTAAGAAACGCGAACATTGGACAAATCAATGAACAAATTGAAGAAACACAAGTCTCAAAAATTGTTTAGCGATCATTAAATTTTTTGAAACCGTGTTTTTTGCTTGCAAGTTTCTTTAATACACGATAGATCCATTCTTCAAAAATATAACTGGCATTCCAGATTTGATAATGAGACTCAAATTTTTGCTAAATTCAAAGTTCAAAGGTTATGGAACTCAACAAACAACGTAGCCCTGATGTGTTTATCAAGTGTAAATAGGCTGATACAATTTCGATTCGTCTAATTTGCGTTGAAAATTTACGCTGCATATGAGTTACAGCACCAGTACGTAACTATGACCCAAATATGCCCTTGTCAAGTTCTTGACTTTTAAAGGCAACATTTACGACTACTCATAGGATGCTGGAAGCCACACGGCTTTCTGGTTGCACCCTGTTGTGCCTGAAACGACCCACGATAATGTCAGTTCATTAGCAATTATTTGTATAACACAGATCCGGGGCAATGTTTATTTATATCATCACCCTTCGAAAAGAGAAGCATTTTGTGCATTTGCCTTAATTTAATGTGAGATTTGCCAAATGTAAGAATTACACCGAAACTTATTTTTATTTTTCACACACCAAATCGTTGTGTTTCATAAAAGTTAAATCAAACATTCTGCTGAGTCTCTAATTTTCGATAATGCAAGATGAGATTTCAGTTGGATTGCTCTTTTACACATATCATTGCTTCTACGTCTTTAATTTTAGGTGAATATGCACAGGTTTCTTATCAACTGTACAAACAAACAACGAGTTTCATTTTACCACTAGGTTTGTGCTTATCTACAAAGTGTGGTCGGTAACTGGTAATGATAAGTATATTAGGCACAGCAACAAACTCAGTCTGCAAGCAGCTAGGTGAACATATACGCAATTCCACTCCTTAAATAACCACTATTTTTTCATTTAAGTGGGTAGTAGATGTTGAATTGCAAATATTGCACTATCCAAGTCTTCTTGTGGAGAACTGGTCTATACAATGAGTCAACAGTTCCATGCTTGTGCAACATAGCTAGAAGATATAGTGTATCCTCTTCTTCAATTGAAATTGTAAATCGATTAGTCTAATGTGATCTAATAAATTTAAAAATTAATTATTCGTCCTGCAAACGACTTTCGCAGACTGAAATCATATAATAAGTATTACGGTTGTACAAGTATGTATTAGGTTTTGCGAACCTAGTAACAAATTAGTTCAGTTGTGACCAGAAGGATAAACCAAAGGCAGCACGAACGGAAAGTATAATCTCATGCACATTCGTTTCGTGCTTACTGGCGACTCATCAGTAGGAGCCGGTATTACGCACTTTAACCACTATATATTCGGTAGAAGAATGTGGAATAATAGGACGGTACAATCTCCTAGACGAATGTGTAAACCTGTAATAGTGAAGCTAACATAATCTGAAGTCAACGACAATGCGACTTCAATGCTAACTCACACTATATAATATATATACCGAGTCTGTAAAGGATACTAACACTATGGCTATTGTGTTAGTAACTGATACCATTTTTGAAATCGATGAGTACCGGATACTAACACTATGGTTTCCGAGTCGGTACACGATACCAACCTGATGGATATAAATTTATGCTAAAGTTCACCGAAATTGAGAATTACAACAATTTCCGAACACCTGTTACTCCAGTTAAACCATACACTCTGGCCTTCATCGATATCAGTTATCACATTTCGCGGTAAGCATGACATCATTCAATTCAATATATTACAGTTAAATACTGTTTGTTGCGAAGAACTAATATATATGCAAGTATGTATTAGGTTTTGCGAACCTAGTAACAAATTAGTTCAGTTGTGACCAGAAGGATAAACCAAAGGCAGCATGAACGGAAAGTATAATCTCATGCACATTCGTTTCGTGCTTACTGGCGACTCATCAGTAGGAGCCGGTATTACGCCCTTTAACCACTATATATCTGGTAGAAGAATGTAGAATAATAGGACGCTACAATCTCCTAGACGAATGTGTAAACCTGTAATAGTGAAGCTAACATAATCAGAAGTCAACGACAATACGACTTCAATGCTAACTCACACTATATAATATATATACCGAGTCTGTAAAGGATACTAACACTATGGCCATTGTGTTAGTAACTGATACCTTTTGAAATCCATGAGTACCGGATACTAACACTATGGTTTCCGAGTCGGTACATGATACCAACCTGATGGATATAAATTTATACTAAAGTTAACCCAAATTGAGAATTACAACAATTTCCGAACACCTGTTACTCCAGTTAAACCATACACTCTGGCCTTCATCGATATCAGCTATCACATTTCGCGGTAAGCATGACATCATTCAATTCAATATATTACAGTTAAATACTGTTTGTTGCGAAGAACTAATATATATGCAAGTATGTATTAGGTTTTTACTTCACTAATAAGCTATCCCTTCTGTCCCAACGTGCGCATAAATCTATCAGGAATCTATAGTAAAATCCATCTGTCGAATATTTTTCTTTCATATAAAATTTTCCAGTAAAAATGTTTTCATTATTTTAAAGAGACAGATATATTAGTATTTTTAACTCTCCTTCACTTGATATCATCTTCTGAGATTTCTGTTGGAAATACTGATACACTAACTTCCTTCAAATATACATTTGTTAATAATGATCCGGTATCAAGCGGAAACATGCAACTAATTAACCGTTCAAGTTTTATTATTTTGTCGAAGATTAAACAGAATCTTCTTGGATTAATGATTTCTAACCGGTTTTAAAGGTTTAGAAATCTATCTGGCAAATTCTTATATTGGTGATTTTCATATTGACAAATTTTGGTCTCTATGCCTTTTTCGATTTTCATGTACTTGGCAAAGAATTACGTCTTAATCTTGGCATTACAGCTGCCTCGGTTTTTGTGCTTGGTATGTGTAATCTTTCGTTATTGCTACATGAAGGAGTGCACAGTCAAAAACCCTTATGTGTTCTGTCTTTTACATCACAAATAGTGTCATATACAAATTGAAGAGCACAATTTAAACATTTCATTTTTTATAAATACATATCGCAAAACTTGACGATCAATCCTTTTAATTTTTTACTGAATTAGCAAAATTACCGTGGTCCGTATAAATTCGCTTAAAGCTGTGCCGTACGCTTTACTCAAAAGAGA
Source organism: Eudiplozoon nipponicum (assembly GCA_029291075.1). Taxonomy (NCBI): domain Eukaryota; kingdom Metazoa; phylum Platyhelminthes; class Monogenea; order Mazocraeidea; family Diplozoidae; genus Eudiplozoon; species Eudiplozoon nipponicum. The sequence continues at coordinate 11,847 of JAQBSW010014090.1, forward strand.
TTTCATTGAATGTGACAAATTCTGATAATCGTGGCAAATGTCCGCACACTTTATTTATAACTGCCATTGTTTGCTGACATTCTTCTTTTAAAATAGGAAAACTGATTGGAAAAGACGCAACCACGGTGATTTTATAATTTATTTGATTGTAAATTAGAACATTTATCTTCAATTATACACTTCAATTTTTAAAGGTGTCTGAATTTAGTTGGGCAAATATGCAAAAAACTAGTTTGGATCGGGTCATTTATTAAGAAGAGAAGGTCTTAGCTATTTTTTGTTCAAACTATACTTTTAGGATCATAATATCATAATAAATTTGAACTCTGTTACCGCAAGCATTGCACGTACATTAAAAACTACAGAAATTTATTTCAAGATTGCTCCGATATATTAACATCAGAAGTTTCTCTGAAGGAAAATACATTGTTTAGAGGAGTTCATTGTTTAAGAGGTAAATCTTCAATTCCTAGTTTCTTCGCAGAAGGACAAAAGCAATTTGCATTACGCC
>JAQBSW010014091.1:0-12352 GCA_029291075.1 Eudiplozoon nipponicum
CACTTAGTTATAAATATCTGTTAAATACAAAATACATGAATCCATGAGATCACGACTTTTGTTAATTCTGACTTTGAATAATACCCTAGGTTTTATAAGAACCAATTGGTTACTGGGTGCCATATTTATAGTATATTAATACCTATATGTTGATTCTGTTTAAAAAAGATATTTTAAGCGTTAGAAGAATAAGTAGCCAGTGATTGCTGTATATTTATCATTATTCACTTTGGTTTTGTCCAATTTGCGCGAAAATTAAATATTGGACTTCGATTAGCATTCATTATTCGCTATATGGTTGCAATGACTTGCATATCAGAAGCTGTGTGAAGAAATAAAATGCGATTTAATTCTGTTCTATTTAGTCTCATGCAGTCTGAATTCCGTGGACAGACTGCCTAATTTCATTTGTAAACTAATTTTGAAAGCTTTTTATCGCCTTCGAAATCAGGTTTGCTATGTTATTTCAATGGATTTAACATATTTGCTATATGTAAAAACGAAACCTCAAGAGGATTGTTTTATTATTTAAGACAAAGAACATATTTAAAGTCAATATTTTTGCTTTATGACGTTGGATGCAGTCGTTTAACATGACAAAACTAAGTATTAGACACTGTAAACATATATTTTGTGTAGGCCAATACCGCACATCTGTAGGCGTGTAAAAAATTGCGTAAGTGCATATATGCGTTGTACCAAAGTCATCGTGGCAAAAGTAATGTTTTTAACAGAATATTCTTCACGATCAATACGAAGTAAAACTTCATCCATCAAAAAATGAATTGCACGAGGCGAATTCGTTAAACCGGTCGAAGTTAAATCAAGTTACAAAGCAAAACCTTTTAAACAACCATTTTTCGAATGGATCGATCATCTAATATCGTATTTGTTAGAACACAATATTACATTATTTTGTCTGAAAAAATGGTTTTGAAGGAACTGAACTACGATATTTTATGTTTTTCAGTTGACAGTGATCGTTTTAACGGTAACATTTATTCGTTATCGTATGTTGTCCTTATGATCTACAGCTATAGTGAAACCTATTTGGAGCTTCGGAAGTGTATTACTCATCCTTTAGGCATGTATTAAGATTTAATTAACTGCATCAAGCGGAAACCTGCGAGAATTGCATGAAGTAGAGACCACTTTATCCGGCAAATGTAATAAACTTACGGTGTGCTAAAACATTAAATATTGATTTATATTTCGCAATGCTGTCCTTCTCGTTTGCAATCTCTCCGCCATTTTCTTGTGCGAGACAATTGAAAGCACTCATAGGTCGGTAAAATCATGAATCCTTTACATTTCCAGATGCACCAATTTTTGGCTTTGATTAGTGTGTTCTCCTTGTCCCTTCATTTTGAAGCCCTCTATCAGCGGCTTGTCTGAAAATCACGTAAGAACCAGATTTTACATATTTTTCAGAACTTTCGGTACTTCATTTCCAGTCCCATCTGAATCCAACGTCATTTTCAGACAAGCAGCTGACGGAGGGCTTCAAAATTAAGGTAAAATTGAGAACCCACCAATCAAGGACAAAATCGATGCACCTGGAAATGTTAAGGATTCAAGATTTTCCCAACCTACGAGTGCTAAAGCATTGTTTTAATTACGATTCCGATTTATATACAACATTTTGAACACAGCAACATAATCTAAACGTTCTCACACTAGTGTGTTACACAAAATTGCTCAAGATTAGCCCTTTCAAAAATAATTTGTTTTGTGTGTAAAAAGTTATATTCAAAAAAAATAAAATTGAACCAAAATCAAGTTTTATTGCTGTATAACTACACTTCTTAAATGAAACATTATTAACAGAAAACAAATTTGATAGTCTCGACTAATTGTAATGTTAAACATTAAAAGAACGTAACCAGTGTAAAAAACAAAAAAGTTCATTTCGTATCTTGTATAATAGTAAGAAGATTAGTGCAAATGCCATAAAAGACGGCAACCATAAGAACTCTGGTTGATCTTTAGTTCTAGGAACATTTGGATAAATCGAATCGCCGGATAAGGTAATAATAATACATCTGTTCATGAAAATTTTTTTGAACTTGTATTGTAATTTCTTTAGAACATAAAACCGGTTGTTTAAATAAAAGAAAAGGAAATGTATAAAAAGGGGAGTTTCGTAAATAAAAATGCTAATAAAAAAATCGAAATTTCATTAATTAAAACGCGGATTTAACTGCAGTCAGCAAAGTCATTTTTAGTGATAGGTTTATTTCATCCATTCGTCCGATTGTTGCGTCCAACTTTCGATATATTTGTGTCATTTGAGAAGCTAAAACTGTTGCGTTATCTGGTTTTATACTCTTTACTGGATCATTGTCCAGAATCATAATCTATAACAACTTTGTTCGAGATAAGCGCTCGGTAAACATGAAAGCCATTTATTTGTCAATTTAGGTTTAAATAAGTGACGCATTGTGGACGAATGTTGAGGTCCATATTAAATGTTTCTTGAAGGAGTTGCATTGATGCGCACCTGGAATAATTGTAATTACCTGATCTGCGTTTTGACTAACGCAGCTTTCATTGTTCCAGTAATTTTCTTTCATCAATATATTTCGGCCATGCTTACCGTAGGCCTTCATCAGTTGCATTTCACGAAACAAATGAAGCAAGTGTGTTATTTCCTCTAGTCATAATATTTATATACCTCAGACTGTCCTTTCATTAGATATTCCCGTGTCACATATGTGTGTGTGTGTACATTTTCATAACCGTTGTCCATAGTTGGTGCAACTCATCAATTTTTTTGTGGCTTATAATCTCCCAGATTGGTTGCGATCGTTTAGCATTAACGGTTGAATAGATATCTTTGAGTGACACACTGCACAGCATACTTGAAGAAACTTTCAATATCTTTTTGCAATGTCACTTGGTTTATGTGGTAAGTCAGATAGTGCATTACAAACTTCAAAATAATCATCGATTTTCTTGTGTTATTGTACCATATACCAAATGAAACTTAATTAAAATAATTCATGGTTTCAATCCTTTAGTTGTAATTCCAGATCATTTACACAAATCTATCACTATGCATTACCGTTGTGGGCTGAGAGACTATACAATTGCATTTCAGATTTACAAATATTAGAAATCTTGTCACAACTCATTTTAATCAAGACGTCATTTGTAGTGCTGACTTAGCATTAGCAAATCCTAATAAAATAATATTTAATCTTAAACAGTGTACACAAATATTTAGTATAAATTTTCTTGCTCGAAGAAGTTGTAAATCATTACGATTTTTTCAATTAATTAATAATTTAAATTTAAAAAATTTTGCTTTTGAAAATAAAAATATCTTTCATATTGCATTTTATACGTTAAAAAAGAAAAATAAATTCTTCAAGATTCAAGAACCACTTGTAACACATTTTCTCCTACGTATGATTATATATATATATATACATAAAGGTAAAACAAAAAGAAAATTTAAATTTCGAAAGTGTGTGAAATAAGGGAACAACCAATCGATTTCTTGTATCAACCACTGTTCAGACTCGATGCCAAATATGCTTTCGCTACTATAAATCAGGCTACGGTTGGTTTACCCATAAAGCTTTGTATGTGGCTAATTTCTTTCTGATATGTCATTTATTAAATATCTTAAATGCCAAGTCATTAGAACATGCGTGCAATTTAAATAACAGTTAAATATTGTTTTGCGAGAACTAATATATACGCGAACCTAGTAACAAATTAGTTCAGTTGTGACCAGAAGGATAAACCAAAAGCAGCATGAACGGAAAGTATAATCTCATGCACATTCGTTTCGTGCTTACTGACGACTCATCAGTAGGAGCTGGTATTACGCCCTTTAACCACAATATATTTGGGTGAAGAATGTGGGATAATAGGACGGTACAATCTCCTAGACGAATGTGTAAACCTGCAATAGTGAAGCTAACATCATATAGTCTACGATAATGCGACTTCAACGTTAACTCACACTATGTAATATATATACCGAGTCTGTAATGGATACTAACACTATGGCTATTGTGTTAGTAACCAATACCGACATTATTGTCCCGAAAAGGTACACGGTACTAACACTATGGTTTCCCAGTCGGAACATGGTACCAACATGATGGATATCAATTTATGCTTTTGTTCACCGAAAGTGAAAATTATTACAATTTCTGAAAACCTGTTACTCCAGTAAATCCAAACACCCTGGCCTTGATCGGTATCGCTTATCACATTTCGCGGTAAGCATGACATCATTCAATTCAATATATAACAGTCAAATACTGTTTGTTGCAGAGAGCTAATATATATGCAAGTATGTATTAGTTGTTGCGAACCTAATAACAAATTAGTTCAGTTGTGACCAGAAGGAAAAAACAAAGGCAGCATGAACGGAAAGTATAATCTCATGCATATTGTTTCACGCGTATCTTTTATATTTTCAAAAACCATTCATAATATTATTTAACTATTTTATAATTGAGCTGATATTAAATGGCGTAATTCGAGTAATGCAGTTAGATGATTAAGTATCCGCTTTAGACCACGATTAGCAAAAATCTTTAAAAAAAATTAATTGCTTATGTTTTTTAGAACTATCATTCACTTCAATAAATCTGATTGCATTAAAATTAGAATGTGACTTAATGAAAAATTGCAAGTTGTCATCTATGTTATCAATAAACTTCCGATAAAATGAATTTAGGAGCTAGTAGAATTTGAAATTTTAATATTCGCATTTAAAAACGATTAACTATAAATTAGCTGTCCTTTCATTCCTATTAAATACAACTATACATTTCACAACTAAACGCAATATCACTAGCATAAAATTTGAGTCCAGACTCGGAAAAATAATAGAATATTAATAAAATTGCGCAAACCATCCCGTATTTTTTATACTAGACACATTAGACAAAGTTACCTTCCCTAATTGATCAAGTCGACCAGCATTTCTCTTTTATTTTGTGCATTGCATTGCAGAAGCCATAGACGTAGCAATCTTGATGATGGTATTCTCTCGAAAATCGTCTTTTTGAATTTCACTTTCGATCATTTTAAATTTTACCTGCAGCCAAGTTACATGACTTATTCGTGGAAACGGGCTAAACATTGTCGACGTAATTGCGTCTTCTAAATCAGTCCTTTGGTCGGCATCTCATTATTTAATTTCAGTCTCTCGCAATTCATTTGTCAAAGCAACTTTTTGTATGGAATATTTTATTAGCAAATGTGACAACTATTTTATACTCATTAACTTTTTCTTGTTTTTAGTTTACTAATCCATCATGAGCATCAGACAGACTGCCAGCCAACTGATAACCAGGAGTCTATTTTTATCTTGCCATGTTCGAAAAAATACAATATATTCTGTTCACACTTCCTTGCTGTGATTAAAGTGTCCTGAAACTGACCAAATATTCCCTCTGAAAACTCCTCAGAGAGATCAAATAGAAAAATTTGGTCTTGCTTGTACCATACCAGCAGCAATGAGGAGTATTTTTCAAGAGATGCACGCGATAGCCTCTAATTAATATAAATTTCCAGTTGGCATTTTATTTTACACCAAAGAATCAAACTTCATTCCACTTCATATACTGTTTCTTTTGAACTGTGTTTAACTTCTCCAATCCAGCATTTTCAGCCTCCCAAGAGCATATTATATTTACTTATGTAGATATCTTTCTGAAATTGTGACACTAAAAAATTACTTGGCTTCTTTGGCCTTCCAAAATGTAACAATTAATAAAAGAATGACCAGATCTCAGTCATCACTTTGCAATAAAACACTAACTAGTCAGTCCAAACAAGAAAGAAAAGTAAAATCGAGTCAGACTAGTCGCTATCCACATAATCACATGAAAGCCCAGGACGTACATAAACGAAAAATTGTAAAGTGATTTTTAATCTCGAAATAAGTGGCCATTATCCACATTTTTATTTATATGGGTTTCCTTCCAAATAAAATATACTGTGTAATATACGAAGAGCAATAGACACTATATATATATATATATATATATATATATATATATATATATATATATATAAAATATGGTGTATAAATATATAAATAAGCATATAAACAACCATGTGAGTTCATTCCAAATCTTATTTAAATGGTTTCAATTAGGTATATATATACCTAATTGAAACCATTTAAATAAGATTTGGAAAGAACTCACATGGTTGTTTATATGCTTATTTAGATATTTACACCATATTATATATATATATTTATATATATTTATATATATATACGTGTACCAGCCATATATCATATTTATAACTAAATCAACATATAAGTAAGCCTGCAAGTTCCCCCAGTTCGCACAATTCACAACAATTACAGTATATCAGTCAAAATACACCTCGTATATCCATACAGATTATTACTCAATAGGACACTACCGAAATTGTTACGTTTGCGATCTCAAATGCATAGTCGCGGACTAATTCAAATTTATTGTAAAATCAGATTCTTCCAATCCACATTTTCTGCCATTCAAGAAAGCCTCATTACGGAAGCAATTGAAGAAATCATGACATCACGGATAGGCGTATATGTCAATCCAAACGGTTTACTTCTATTTATTCTATAAATTTGAACTTAGATTAGAGTACACATGTATCCGTGTATATTACCTGATCTGCAATTTGACTAACGCAGCTTTCATTGTTCCAGTAATTTTCTTTTCTCGAAATATTTCGGCTAAACTTCATCAGTCGCAATATACCTCACAAGTTTAACAAACGAAACTAATAAAGCAAGCGCGTTATTTCCTCTAGCCATAATATTTATACTTCAGACTGACGTTTCATTCGATATTCGCGTGTTACATGGGTGTGTGTGTGTGCATTTTCATACCTGTTTTTTTCATTAGTTTCGTTTGTTAAACCTGTTAAGTATATTGCGACTGATGAAGGCTATCGATAAGTTTAGCCGAAATATTTCAAGAGATGAAAACTACTGGAACAATGGAAGCTGCGTTAGTCAAAACGCAGATCAGGTACTTTCAATTAATCCAGGTTCGCAAAAACAATCTTTATTCAAGAAACATTTAACATGGAATTATCCGTGTATATGTTTTTGTGTGTGTGGGGGGGAGGTAGTTTCAGCTATACATGTGAGTAAAAGAGAATAGATAATAGGGCCGGATATCGGGGCAGACAAGAAAAATACTTTAGGAAGCAAAATAAGCATAAATAGATGTCTTTAATGAGGATATCACATTTGCCGCAAGTTGTTTTCTCTGTGAGCTTGGTGTCAACCCTGAAGAGGAGATTGGAAATTAAGCGCCGAAAATTCAAGATAAGCAGTGTAAGGAGGGCTTCAGACACACGGGACTAGTGCGAACCCATCTATCAATGAAGAAACTGTGCACCGGGACATGTAAAGGAATCAGGGTTTTACCGACCTACGATTAAAATTAATTGTCCAGCAACTGTCAATTTTGTTATCAGCTCGAACAACGAAAGCACAACGCAAACGCAAATTCCTTTTTAACGAATATATCAAAATTTAGCACATGCATTATTGTTATTTACACTTTTTTCCATTTTAGCTTTGACCTATTTTTCTGGTCTTAATTGGATTAACTTTGTTCGCGATATGCCCCGTTTAATAAACTAACTATTAAGTCAATTCTTCAATGAAATGTACAAACACTGTTGTCTAACGTATAATGATGAAAAGCAGAATTTTCGTTACATTGGCTTAAAGGGTGGGAATAAGAATGTTTTGAAAATGTGGTCAGTTACTTCGGACTCTCTTCAGATTCAGACAAAATGCTTTTTGTTTATTATTCATGCAATATTTTATTTAATTTGCTAAAATGGTTCTTGAACTTTGTTCTAAAAAAGCGTCTTTTAATCAAACTGTGCTTATATTCAAAATGATAATAATACGTAATTATTTACAATCACTCTCTCTCCCTCGGTTATATTATTCAACAGTACAGGATATAATTAAACGAACAACGGTTGCGTGGGCGGTGATAACAATTTCTATAATCACGTTTGCCCTCTTGATATGAGCACCTGACCCATTAATTACTTACATATGTCAGTATAAACTAAGAATTGTATAGTGTTCATACTGACATGTGTAAGTAATTAATGGGTCAGGTGCTTATATCAAGACCGAAACATTGATTATAATAATTGTTATCACCACCCGCGCAACCGATGTTCGTTTAATTATATAAATGTTCATTTCAATACCACTTCCCCATTTAGTGTGGTGTCTGTTCAGTAATGACAGATTGGGGATGGTTAGTTGGAACTTTGTGTCTAAATGGATGCCATATGAGCTCCACCTAAAGGAAATATAGACTAACCAAGTTACATTAGTTAGTATATAACCGAAACTTGTGTGTAGTGTAGTGTGCGGCAGGGTGGCTTAGTGGTTAGGGCACCAGATTCCGAAGCAGACTTGCCAAAGTTCGAGCCTTGTCCGCGGCAAATTCTGGCCAGTACATGATGAGTTACCAATGAGGACGAAACCGGTCTACTGGATTTATTGCCTTTTCTACATTATATAATTCTTAGTACAGGATATGCCTTCAAAAAGCTCTCGAGTTTTGTTATGCGTTGTGATTATAATTATTATGCGTTACAAGTCTGTTTTATTTTGTGTTACATCAATGAGGACCCGCAAAAACTTTGTGCATATATGGTCTCATGGTTTTGATTATTGTCAAATAAAAAGATCACCATTTTATATTGAAATTCAATTTGAATTATACTAATAATCCACGTCGTTGCCGAAAATACGGAATTTATCAAGAGTTGCTAACCCTCCACAAAAAAATTGTACTAATAATATTTTTGACGTTTTAAAACAAGGATTGTGTGTACAATTTTTTTAAGTAAAAATTTGGAACAAACTTTGATTAAATTCGCGTTATATATTTTTGATTTGTGAGCGCGGTGCGATGTGACGTGTCTATTGATTGCCAAGTGTCCCTTGATTGTCCGCTAGCAATATTGACGCTTAGAGAATATAATTTGTACGTTGAATTCAATTTTTTAAAATTATTTTGAAAGCCGTTAAGCTGAGGAAAGCATTTAATTGTTACTTTGTTTTGCTTTAGAGTGAAACAGACATTCCAGTTTCTTTGGGATCGACCGACAATACGGGGCTTGCAGAATTTAACATTTGTAAAAAGTTTTATATTTGTAGCAACCTGGATATCGGTCTCTAGTATGAGGATGCTTACTTTTTAACGGTAATCTTCGAGAAGCTAGTCTAGAGTATGCAACTGATAAGTTTGGAATGGATCATTGAAAATATAATAATCCTGGGTAGAGTGCTTATATTCAAAGGAAAAGGGACAGGGAATCTAGGGGAAGTGTTAGCGAGCCTCGACAATGAAGAGTTAAATTGAGTTTGATTTTTGCAAAAATTATCTTTAAATCCTCACACTCATACACATTAGTTATGGCGTCTGGCATTTTTTTTAACTGATCCTATTCCAAACTGCGACGATTCTAAATAATTACATTGTATCAGCAATTTGAATATTTATCATGTTCACGAGGATTATCACTTTAATTTAGCAATTTCTTTAAATAAATAACTTCAACATAATAGGATGCAATTATAAAAAACCTTCTTATTAGTTAATTATAATTTTGTCATTAACCTGGATATGTCATATTATACCAAAAATCGATTTTCAGATACTGTTTTATCTGTGTATTTTAACATTAAATATGTGAAAGTTCCAATAATCACGAGTTAGGTGCAGCACGTGATTTTTCATATTGAAGAAAACAAAATATTTTTCTATTTACCAGTTTTGCGAAGAGTGTCGCTTCGTCATATTATTTGTTGGTTAGTATTATTGCATCCAAAATTGTACATATTATGACATAATTACTGTAAACGTAATTGTAAAAACGTCAAAATTCTTTTGTAAGAAACATGTTGGACATTCTGGCCCTAATCGATATCAGTTATCACATTTCGCGGTAATCATGACTTCATTCAATTCAATATAAAAACAGTTAGATATTGTTTGTTGCGAAGAGCTAATATATAAGCAATTGAGTATTAGGTGTTGCGCACCTAGTAACAAATTAATTCGAATATGTACCTCTTTCTCGTGTTGCGTTCCGAGTTGCTAGCATCCGCTGTCTACCCGATTTTGCAAAATATTTCAGCCACCGGATATTGTGGCCTTTCAATACACTAACCTGGTAATAAAAACAAGTTATGTTTAAGAGACCTAGCACTCATTTAGAAGAGTGTGAACACGCAGATATATACACAAACCAATTTGACATAGACTTACCTAATAAAAAAACAACTTTTGCTTAGGTGATCATACAACAAGTATAAATGGGGCAGTTTAAACTAAACTTTTCCGATTGACATATTGATTGTCAATTGTGTGTGTGATGTGCTTTCCATTGAAAAAGACCTCCATATCCAGAGGCCGAAATATTTGGCAAAATCAGGTAGACAGCGGATTATTGCAACTCGGAGCGCAACACGAGAAACAGGCAAATTATCTATTCCCTGTCGTGCAACATTTTTCATTTAAAGCTTAATTAAAATATGGCCAGAATGGTAAACCCAGAGCCGCATTAACAGAAAGTATAATCTCGTGCATACTAGTTTCGGCTTACTGGCAACTCAACAATAGGAGCGGGTACAATCTCCAATACAAATATTAAACCTGCATTAGTGAAGCTAACTTCATATAAATTCATCGACAATGCGACTTCAATGCCAACTCACTATATATAATATACATAACGAGGATTGCATGACCATACTAATAGCGGATTCAAAACTATATACGAATGTCAAATTAGAAGTAAGAGAATACAATATACGAATAATTTTAAAATAAACCAATGTCCTGGCTACGAAACTTCCTTAGTAAGTGGAGAAAAAGAATCGTTAGCTTCATCGGGGTGTATAAAATTCCATGCAAAGACCGAAAACTCATAAAATAGGGTGGCGATATTCGCTTAATTGAGGTAAGAAGAGAGAATTATAAAATTTCATGTAAATATAGACATATTGATAGATCGTACCTTGCACGTCAAACAATGGAACATTAATAATATTCGACGAACTAGCATTGTACTCGATGCATATCGATATGTGGTGTAAATCGATCGATAATATTGATCATGTAATTCATTGAAATGAAACGGCTGGAGAAATTCACGGGGTTTGATTCGGACCACAACATTTGCGAATGCCAGGTATTACTGATTTCAGGATTCAGAAGCGGAAACAAGCTCCAGAAAAAGAGTAAGATTCTGCAATGCCACTTTTTGCGTACGCGGGTTATAGTTTTGCACCGACAGCTTCACAAAGATCCATTTGATCACAATTTCCTTTTCTGTGTCTGTTTTGCCTTCAATCAGGCTGGGCGTGTATTCGTCCATTTCTTCCGAAGTCTTCAACATCGTTCACACAAGTTATTGGAAATTCGGTTCTATCAAATCCTTGTTTAACGGCAACGTTACGGTGCGTTTCATCCAGCACCATCATCAAGCCACAAAACACAGCACACTACACGCAACAGCAGATTTTAGCAAATGTGGTAACCTCGTTCCGAAACCGTCCTATTGTCCCACATTCCTCACCCAAATATATAGTGGTTAAAGGGCGCAATTTCCGGCTCCTACTGACTAGTCGCCAGAAAGCACGAAACGAATGTGGATGAGATTATACTTTCCGTTCGTGCTGTCTTTGGTTTATCCTTCTAGCCTAAACTGAACTCAGAAATAATTGAATATGAATATGTCCATAAAACTAAAATAAATCCTTGTATATATATATATATATATATATATATATATATATATCTAGAACAATTAGTTGTTAACTTTGAATAATATATATTCTTAATATTGGCTTAATACGTTATTCAAACCTTATATAAATATATAATACATATAAATGTTTAAAAATATATTTATAAATATAAGCAACAGTGTAGTCACATATCTCTAATCAACATATATATTTATATATATATATATATATATATATATGTAAATATATAGAACCCCTCGATACATCAGGAGTATATGCGATACCTTGCATAGATTTCAAGCTCAGGTATATAAGCGAAACCATGCTCCCGATAAAGGTTCGTAGAAGGGAACGTAAAACAGCCTGCAAAAAAAGGCACATTCAAAAACCAGATCTAGCTAGGCATTTGAAGGAAACGGGGCATGAAATAGACTGGGATGGATGCAAACGCGTCGCATTATGCAAACGCAAGAGACTAACTAGACTAATTAGAGAGTCGATTGAAATAAAATCAGGGAAGGATTTAATGAATGTAACACCAGTAGAAAAATCATTAGGCCCAATATTTAATGAAGC
>JAQBSW010014092.1:0-12350 GCA_029291075.1 Eudiplozoon nipponicum
ATGAACATTTATATAATTATACGAACACTGGTTGCGCAGGTGGTGATAACAATTATTATAATCAAGGTTGCGGTCTTGATATAAACACCTGGCCCAATAATTACTTACATATGTCAATATAAACTAAGAATTGTATAGTGTAGAAAAGGCAATTCCTCCAGTAGACCGGTTTCGTCGTTATTGGGAACTCATCATGTACTGGCCTGTTCACGGCAAATTCTGGCCAGTACATGATGAGTTCCCAATAAGAACGAAACCGGTCTACTGGATGAATTTCCTTTTCAACACTATACAATTCTTAGTTTATACTGACTTATGTAATTAATTAATAGGTCAGGTGTTTATATCAAGACCGCAACCTTGATTATAATAATTGTTATCACCACCCGCGCAACCAATGTTCGTTTAATTATATAAATGTTCATTTCAATACCACTTACCCATGTAGTTTGGTGTCTGTTCAGTAATGACAAATTGTGGATGGTTAGTTGGAACTTTGGGTCTACACGATATTGATCAATGAACAACCTTATTATTTACTATAATCAAGGTTGCGGTCTTGATATAAACACATGACCCATTAATTACTTACAAATGTCAGTATAAACAAAGAATTGTGTAATGTAGAAAAGGCAATTCATCCAGTAGACCGGTTTCGTCCTTATTGGTGTCAAATAATGGAATGTATAATTAATACGCTATTTTTAAAATGAAAGTAATTTGTTGTTCCATTCGTTCCGTAATTATTATATAGGCTCCTAGTTTGTGTGCCTCAGAAACCATAGGCTGCCATGCTGTTTAAAAATAACGAAAAAATTAGCTCGTCCAATGGCGCACTTATCGAAGCACATAAAATTTCTTTCGTAGGTAACTTTTAGTGGCATTCGTTTAGATAAATTTAATTTTGTATTCGATTGGCACCAGTTAGAGCCTCATCAACAAACCCGGCTATGCTTGCCAAACTGCCACTGTATATAAAAAGTATAATCAATCGTACGACCTATTTAATAAGCAGAGATTGTTTGAGCTGTGATAATACACCGATTAAAAACTTTCTAGGAAAGTGAGATAAATATCATTTCGATTTTAGCCAGGTACACTATGTGACAATTTTATCATCAATCACACGTATTTATGCGTTTCAATTTTCAATTCTCGTAAGCAGAGCACTAGGAAAAAATTAATATCCAAGATTAAATTACTATCAATATATGATTTTGAAAAGCGGAAAAAATGATCAAATGCCTAGAGTTTTGACCAAATTTGTACTTGAACAGAACATGATCTGCCGAATTTCTATTCAGTCCGGATGACAGGTCTTTTCTAATTTTTGCGATAATAAAAACTAGGATTGGGGTTTATTTCAGGTGAGCAAATTTGATTTAAGAAAATTTTAAAGCAACATGTGCAATCCTGGATTGTTAAGTTAAGTGCGGAAAAGTTGGCGAAATTTTTCGCCGTAATTTCGCAGAAATCGTGCAGCCGAAGTCTCAGCCAAATACAGCGTATACTAAACGACAAGGGATGAAAAGAACATTTATTATTTTTACTATATATATATTGCGGCATGATTCTCTTTAGTCATTTTGCTTTCTTGCTCTGATTGTGATAGTTTTAGTGCGAAGTGTGTCAGTACGTTTAACTGACGTTAGTAATCTAACGTTTTACGGAAATTTCAAGTTTGATTGGTGTTTATATGATGCCAGTTAACTTACGATAATTTTTTTTCACAACCCGTTCAATCAATGGTTTTTAAATGAACAAATTATATGATTGAGGCGATAAGAGCAAATTCATTTTAGTCGCAACTGTACAGTCACTGTGCGGCTGATATCCAACTAAAATACAAAATAAGAAATTGTGTATTAGTGGTTTCGACCCAGTAAAAACTTATTGCAAATATGAGCAGAAGTAATAACCACATTCCTCACCCAAATATATATAGTGGGTATAGGGCACAGTACCGGCTCCTACCGATGAGTCGTCAGTTAGCACGTTACGAATTTGCACCTGAGATTGTACATTCCGTTCGTGCTATCTTTGGCTTATCCTTCTGGTCATATTTGAACTAATTTGTTACTAGGTTCGCAACACCTAATACACAATTGCATATATATAAGATTTACGTAAAAAGCAGTATTTAACCCAACATATAGCCAAATTGCAATCTTCTTCCCCTTTATTGTGATAACCAATACGTCTATATATTTGTCACCAATATAAGACGCCAACTTAAGCGCAGTCTAAAAGGCGATCTCGAAAACTTTTGGAACAGAAAGGCTGAAGAAATGGAAGTAGCTTTCGCTTCAGGTAATAGTCGCAGTTTGTTCCAACTTATCCGCGCAACAGGTCCGAGAAAGTTAAAAGTTAGCGAAACTATAAATAATAGTAACAACGAATTAATAACCGATAAAATAAGTCGTCTTGACAGGTGGGCTGAACACTTTAGAGATCAATTTTCTTGGCCACTCGCGTCAGTTCCGATTCCCGAAAGCATGTCTGCATCAACAGTGTGGAATGTTAGTCCCGAAGAACCATCCGAGTTAGAAGTACGCAATGCAATCCTATCTCTTAAGCGCCGCAAAGCCGCAGGCCCCAATGATTTACTTCCGGGATTGTTTAAGGATGGTGGCGATATAATTTCAGGAGCGTTGACAAAACTTTTTCATACTATATGGAATGAGGAAACCGTACCACTTGACTGGAATGAATCGACCATCATTCCCATCTTCAAAAAAGGCAATCGTAATTCGTGCGATAACCATCGTGGTATAAGTTTGACTCCGGTCGTATCAAGGTTATTTGCTTCGATTATCCTACGTCGTCTTAGCGCATCACGTGAATTACAAACAAGAGAAGAACAGGCCGGATTCCGCGCAGGACGAGGTTGTATAGATAATATTTTTACATTACGGCAAGTTCTCGAACAGAGACATTTATATCACCGTCCCACAATAGTCGTCTTTCTAGACTTCAAAGGTGCATTTGATTCGGTGGATCGCAATGTTTTATTCCATATCTTGTCGAATAGCGGTGTGCCCATTAAATTTGTTAATATTATACGAGCTCTCTACACAAATACTTCTGGTCGCGTTAAGGTTTACAACGAATTAACACATAACTTTACAACCAGCAGTGGTGTTCGTCAAGGTTGTCCACTTTCCCCATTTTGTTTAATTTTGTAATCAATGCTATTATGAACAACACTCTCACATTCAGGACGCTGGAGTTGAAGTTCTCCCGGGAGATAAACTAGTCGATCTTGACTATACGGACGATATCGTACTATTATTCGACAATCAGCATGCTGCCCAGACCACCTTAAATAGATTAACAGACATTGTTCCGTCTTTTGGTATGAAATTCACACCCAAATGTAAGATACTGTTACAGGATCACCCACCACTCACTCCAACGTTGCGACTGCAGAATGAAGATCTTGAAATAGTCAACAGGTTTACATATCTTGGGAGCTCTATCAATAACGTAGGCAATATGTCCGACGAGGTGAGAATACGGATCGCGAAAGCTAGAGTAGCTTTCTCGAACCTTCGCCATTTATGGAGAAACACGAGTATTCCACCCTGCCTTAAAGGTCATATTTACAATGCATCTGTACGCGCAGTTTTAATAAACGCTGGTGAAACTTGGTTCTTAGAGTGACGCTTACAGGCATTCGACCATCGTTGTTTGAGAAGTATAGCACATGTTGGTTACCAACAACGAATAACTAACGTTGATATCCGTAGACGTATTTTTGGATCTGACAATAAGTGCTCGTCTTTAGAAAAGCAAATAAGGCTTCATCAATTTCGTTGGCTCGGTCACGTTTTGCGTATGCCCTCATTCCGATTGCCCAATAGAGCTCTGTTCTCTCTTCCAGCACCAAATTGTCGTAAGAAACAAGGTGAGCAGATTTTGACATGGCAGAAACAATTAAAGTCACACATCCAAATTGGGTAGTATAGGATCCACTCGTCTGTCGGGATGGGGTCCTCGTGCGCATCACAGTTCTTGGTTAGAAACCCTTAGCGATATGGCAGCGAATCGAGCTCAGTAGCGATCTTGTTGCAGATGTCTAGTAGAATCATCTTCGTAACTTTCTTTTCTTGGTAGGGCAAAGTTAGCTGCGAGGTTTGGTTTTTTTATGACGTGATACAGTGAAATCCGCAAGGAAGCTGTATTGCTGATGTCGCCTTGCCCGAATGCTAAATTGGTCATAATGGTGTTGTGAAGAGGTTTAGTCTGCCTCATTTCTGTGAGTTATCCTGATAAATTTACTCATAGTAGCAAGGTATTTCTTCTCGTAAATCTGAATAATAATTTGTCCAACTTCACTTACATACTTTTTTCACTCCTAATGGTTATATGGCAGTGAAACATTAGTCACTTGACTTTTGTGTGGCTGGACATGATGATGATGATGATGATGATGATGATGATGATGAATACGAGATTTATGTCTGACCTACTTTATGGCAAAGCTCCTTCGGCTGGCGGCAGGTTTTTTATGTTGTTCGACGACTGGTTAAATACTATGGGATTGGTGTTTACTTGATTTAGAGAATTGTTACCACCACACGCGCAATCAATTATTGTTAGACATTGACTAACTTTTAATTGCTATATATGTGAAGCTAATAAGGACCAGAGCTACATGGCTGATTTTTATTTATTTTTAATAAATACAAGCATACTCATGCGTATTTTGTGAAAATTCTCGTGAGTTAGTTTAACGTCGCTCTGTGGTGACGACCTGTTGATGGTCTAAATGCGCCAACACGAGTAAGCAGCGGTAATTGTGGTTGTAAAAATTATTATGGTTACTATTTTATGTTGGAAAATTTTTTTATAATAATTTATTATGATCACTCTTGGAATACGTGATATTCGGTTGAACAAATCATAGTTGTTTAATCTAAAATGTTTTCATCTCTATTGCTTCATCATGCTTAATTGAATCTCGATATACCGTCTTGAATTTTTCTGCAACATAGTGAAATTTTTGCACACTCGAGACCCTCCAATCTTCAAGCGTTGTGCAATCTCGCTTTAGAGGGCCAATTATTAATGAGATAAATGTGCTGACCTTCAATTTAAGCATTAATCCTCGTATATGTGTTTATAGTTTGCTATATGTGATTGTC
This sequence comes from Eudiplozoon nipponicum, assembly GCA_029291075.1. NCBI lineage: Eukaryota > Metazoa > Platyhelminthes > Monogenea > Mazocraeidea > Diplozoidae > Eudiplozoon > Eudiplozoon nipponicum. The sequence goes on from JAQBSW010014092.1 coordinate 5,148, forward strand.
TCACAAGTTGGTAAGATATAAATTTTGTCTAATTATTAGCTTAGCAACGAAAACAGGATGGTTACTATCCGACCAAATATAACTACCACAAACTCGACACCCTATCGAATAAATTCTTTCTGATAAAGTAGGCATGGGTGTCATTTTTACACCAGTCTCGTAGGTTGCAAACAGTTAATGAATGCATTTACCGCATTAAGGCGGTGAACTGTGAAATTCCGTGTGTGCCAACGACAGGGCACTTGACGAAAATAAACTTAAGTAGATAAGTGATAACAACCTGGGCTGGCATTGTGTTCACCTCGCGACTGTATAAATACTAAGGCAGTGTTGTTGCACTAACCTAACATTGCGGAATGGCAGTGGAATTGGTCACTGCCTAAATTGTTTTAGCTGCGTTTCCAATCATATTATAGGGGAATAGGGGACGGCTTGCGAAATCTAACACACCGATTTACAGAATGAAATAATTATACTCATTTGCTTTAAAATGTATGTACAACACATGAGAGATAAAGGAATAAGAGAATTCAATTATATATATATATATATATATATATATATATATATATATATATATATATATATGAGGAGTGTGAATGAATTCTCATTGCATATATATTGTTGGCAAGGGTGAAAAAGTTTAAACAATTTAAGAAAACTTATAGCATAATTTAAATATTTGGTTTTTGCTTATCTGGGTTGTTCGAGGAGCCATAAATTACCAACAATATGGCAGCAAGCATAACGAATTTATATTTACTCATTCGTTTAACTTTATCCATATGGGAATTTAAATAAAATTGTTGCACAAATTTCCACCCGAATAATCACGTCTGCTTGCAATTTGAATATTAGACTGCAAATAAGATAAATTCAGCAGCTAAAAATTCATAAAAGTTACCTGGGATTTGTTAATCAATAAGGCTCATTTTTGCTATAAATAGTTTTACTCTATAATTTTATTTAAATAAACTACTGACATTCATTGGTACTGACGCGTTTCGACCTTCCATGATCAACATCATGGTAAATAACCAAGCTCGTATGCTTGATTTTGAAGAAATGCTATCACCACAACCGCAATCAATGATTTTTAATTTAGATACCTTATATATATATATATATATATATATATATATATATATATATATATATATATATATGGCTTTGTGTATGGGAAGAATAATGCATAAAGTTAATGTAACTGACTGCATAGAAATAGTGCTACTGACAATTCCAGTCAAATGCAATTTATGATAAATTACTAGATGTGAGCGTCACATATCTGATTTTCCATCACTTATTCATTCATTGTGGTTTCATACTCGCTTGTCAGATTGCCGTCGTTCTCGGCTGATCATAATAGAACGTCGAAACGAGTCTCTACGTGTGCCTGACGGAAATTTTGTTATGTTTTATTATTGGTTAGATACAATGGGATTGGTGTTTATATGAAGCTCGCAAACTTTATTTAAATTAATGTTACCACCACCTGCGTAATCAATGATTATTTAATTGTGGAACTTATACCCATGTTCATGACTGCATTGAAATTGTACAGCCCACATTACCAGTCAAGTAAAATGTATGCGAGACTACTAGATGTAAGAGCCGCCTATCTAATTGTGCTTAACATGTATATGAATTGCGGTTTTATTCTCGCTATTAAGATTACCATCGTATTCTGATGATGATCATCGAAGGTGGAAACGCGTGACTACGTGTGACTGACAGTAGATTTTCTATCCTATATGACTTATTAGATACAATGAGATTGGTGTTTATTTCGAGCTCGTAAACTTCAATTATGGGATAGTTATCACCACATGCGTAATAATTCATTGTTAAGTCAGTTGATGCATGTGACTATGTATAATGTCTACACGAAAACTAAATTATTTACTTAACTTTTGATATTATGTTTAAACTCTTTTGCGGTTGACCAAGTAGTGACTTTGGCTGCTGATATATAGCAACAAATTATATATTAGCAAATTAATCTATTATTGAGTTTATTAAGTGATTGCATCACATTTATGCTAAAACAATAACAAGCAATTGCTATAACCAAGTTAAGATCTTGATATGAACAACTGACCCTTTATGTAAATACATTTGTAAGTATAAAATAAGCATTGTACAGTTTTGAAAAAAAACTTATTCAGTAGACCGGTTTCGTACTTACTGAGAACTTCGGGTACTTTCTAGAATTTGACGCGGACAGGACTCGAACCTGGGCACATCTGCTTCGGAATCTGGTGCTTTAACCACTGAGCCACCCTGCCGCACAATTTTCAGTTATATAATATATAATGTTTTTGTTGGCCTTTCCTATAGATTGACCCTATATGACATCCCTTTAGACTACAAGGATGAATTGACTTTTCACCAATATAAAACACTTAGTTTATACTGACAAATGAATGTACATAAGAGGTCAGGTGTTTATATCAAGATCGCAACCTTGATTATAAAAATTATCACCGCCCGCACAACCAATGCTCGTTTAATAACAAGCAAGTTCAAATTACGACATTCTGTATTAGTAGAGATTTGGCAGGATGGCCCAGTGGTTTGGAGCAATTGTTGGGTACCTGTGAGCACGAAATATCCGCTGATTATTACTAGATTCAACACCAAAAGACAAGAGTCTACTACAAATAATGAGGTTGTGCATTGATCAATATCGTATAGAATGTTTGTCATTCTTTAAAATCATAAGGTAGATCCCATATCTGCATCACTACACACTACGTATTTTTAAATGCATTTTAGGTCGCACTTTTGAAAATATAACCGCAACAATGGTCGATTAGACAATTTATCTCTTTTTCAAATTTTATCTCACTGTCATTTACTTTATTTGATTAACTTGTACGATTTTGTCCTTGAAAATAAATCGCAAATAGCGCAGTAAGCCATAGAAACAAGTACAATACACACACTTTTGATAAGGTAAATGTTTGCCATCAATTGAGGTGCAATCAAGTAAGGCTTTAGCAGTTCGGTGCTTCGATAGAAAGCAAGGTTTAAATTAAAGCATTTCTTCATCGGATTAGAGAAGGCCTGTTTACCGAGACGGAGATATGATATATTTTATCGTCTGTTTACATTCTGTCGTCATTTATTACAATTTCCGCGATTAGTGAGCTTTTGTTTACATTGTATACATTGAAAATAAAAATTATACATGGCATAGCATATAAAATAAAACTAATCTTATAGGTTGGTTTCTTCTATATGAGACACTTCTCATTTTTATCTGAAAATACCGTGGCGGAAATTAAACGTGGGGTCATTAGATGCAGCATCGCTTTAATCTCTACGCCACAGTAATCGTGTATTGCACGCATTTATCTGTTTTATAACCACATTTCGCTTTTGGGCAAAATTTTAAACAAAGACTGTATCGCACTGGACTCAAATTTCCATCTAGCCATCTCAGAATAGACAACATAATGCAAGTCCTTGCCAACTTTGACAGGATTGTTGAATAAAATTATAATGGAAATATTTGATTATGTAAAAATTTTGTCAGTATATATATATATATAAAGATATATGTCTAGCTAAAATACACAGATTTTTATCAATGATATTCAGCTGGTGTCAGCTAAGCTAAAATTTCAAGGTGGCATCTACAAAAATTACCTGATCTACGTTTTGACTAACGTAAAGAAGAAAACTACTGGAACAATGAAAGCTGCGTTAGTCAAAACGCAGATCAGATAATTTTAATTAATCCAGGTCCGCAAAAACAATCTTCATTCAATCTACAAAATTTACTTAAAACGAAAGTAATATCAAAATCAATTGATGTATTAATGACAAAAAAACAATTTTTACTTTGTTATATGAGCGGCATATAATGTCAGCGTATTTAGTCTATTAGCCTTGCTTTTTGTAATTTTGTTTGAATCTAATTATTTGGGTTCAGATAAGACTTTTTCCACGGATGCTGCTCATAATTGCAAGCATTAGTTTTCAAATATAGGAATACGCCCGTGGCGTAGATAGTTTTATTTTTGTAATATATCGTATTATTTATATTGTCAGTATATATATATATATATATATATATATATATATATATATAAGTGTATGTATATATATATATATATATATATTGTTATATAGATATATATATATATATATATATATATATATGTGTGTGTGTGTGCTTTAAAATAAATAATGCGTTTATATAATTCATGTTCTGTATTCTTTTCATCAATAATATTGATACGATAAAAAATTCAAATATTCTGGCTTCTACGTACACCTTATATTAGTTGCCCAATTCGGCAATCGATGCTATACTATTTCTGTTACACTGTTCAGTGGTATTGCTAAGACTAAGGTAAATTTGAAACACTAAGTAAATAATTACATTGTTGTCGTCAAGTGTTTTATTTTTAGCGTGACTAAACAAATCTGTAATGAGACATTAGCTGAGAAGAGTCAATACGCCTATGCAAACAACTCCGTACGCAATGAAGTCTACCTTTATTAAACAAATGTTAGATATAGAAAATAACACGGTGATTGATTCTATTGAACTTTCGGCAAAGGCAGTTGCCCAAGCTGCACGCCATCGAACTGAGTGATGGTAGAATTTCAAGGATATGTTTAGATGCCAAAAACTGTTCTCTTTTATTTTCAACCTATTTTAAAAAGTAGACTTTTACTTAAGTCATCAATGATTGCATGCTCTGATAATTGGCATGGAAGGTCGAAATGCGTCAGTACTGTGCATGGCGGTAGTATTGCTTTGTGGTTTAGATACAATGAACCTGGTGTTTATCTCAAGCTCGAAAACTTGATTTAAATAATTATTTAAATCAAGTTTGCTAGCTTGAAGTAAACACCAATCCCAATGTATTTAACCAGTCGTCGAACAACATAACAAAACTACCGCCAGCCGCAACGCACTGACGCGTTTCGACCTTCCTTGATCATCATCAGAAAACGACGGCAAACTGACTATCGAGGATCAAACCGCATTGAATGTATATGGAAATCAAATTCCCCAGATATGCGGGTTCTCACCTAGCAGTTCTCGCATACATTGAACTTGACTGGAAATGTCGGCTACACAATTTCTATGCAGTCACGAACATTAACTGTTTGCAGCTTTCGCCACATATACATATACAAAGCAATATAATTTTTTTTTAAATTGATTGAGCGTGTGGTGTCAATAATTATTTAAATCAAGTTTGCGAGCTTGAAGTAAACACCAATCCCATTGTATTTAAATTGATTTAAATAAGTATTTGTTTACTTTGTATTGATTTATAATTTTTAAATTATTTTTGGAAAATACGAATTAAAATTTGAATACTATTATATTTTGAACTAAACGTTCGTACACACTGTGTAGAAATCGCCTTCATCACCAAATGGGTAGAAGTCGTACAAATTATTTATAGCGTACAAAAAGGTAATGGAAAATAATAAAATCAATACAAATAAGGCAATCTGTTTATAAAAGTCGTTTGTTTGAATAAGAGTTAAATAAATTTGTAATATTTAAAATGTTTCCGGACTTCAGATTAACTCAAATTCGTCTATTTATCCAGTAGTAAAACATACACCATCTGAGGACAGTCGCACGCATTGAGTTGTTGCGACATTTATGTTCATCATGATAGGAGAAGGGCAAACTAACCAAAGTATCAGTGCTGAAAATTATCATAATTATGTTTGAGATAATGATATTAACAACTGACCCATTAAGTAAATATGTTTTTCCGTATAATCCAATAATTTTATGGTGTAGAAATGGCAATTGTAACCAATGTTCGTTTAATTCATCCAGTAGACTTGTTTCGACCTTACCGGGAACTCATCACGTACTGACCAGAAATTGCCGCGGACAGGGCTAGAACATGGGAACGTCTGCTACGGAATGTGGTGCTCAAAGCAGTAAGTCACTCTGCCGCAAACAACACAAAATTTTCAGTTATATACTAACTAATGTAACTTGGGAGGTCTTTTTTATTAATTAATGTGGAGCTCATATGGCATTCAATTAGACACAATTAAAAACTAACAATCCCCAATCTGCCATATTTCAATAGACACCACAATACACGAGGATAGGGTATTGGAGTGAACGAACGTTGGTTGCGCGAGCGTTGTTAACATTTACTGTAACCAAGTTTGCGATCTTGATAGAAACACCTGACCTTTTAGCACATACACTTGTCAGTATAATTTAAGAATTGTATAGTGCACAAAAGGCAATTTTTCTAGTAGACCGATTTCTTTCTTATTGGAAACTCATCACTTACTGACCTGAATTTTCCGCGGACAGGGCTCGAACTTGGGCACGTCTGCCTCAGAATCTGGTTTTCTAACCACAGAGCCATCCTGCCGCACACAACACACAATTTTCAGTTGTTTACTAACTAATGTTTCTTGGTTAGTCTTCTTTTTAGATAGGATCTATATAAAATCGCTTTATTCCTAATGTTTCAACTAAACATCCACAATCTGTCATTATAGAATACATACAACGTTACTTGTGGAAATGGCATTGAAATGAACATTTATATAATTAAACGAACATTGGTCGCGCGGTTTCGTCCTTATTGTGAATTTATCACTTTCCGTTAAGAATTTGTGCTTACTTGATGCTAGCAAATTTGGTTTAAAGAATAAATGAATGAAGCCATATTCCATAGGATTCTTAAACTATTCTACCTGAGTCGGAAATAAAATACAATTACGAGATCAAAGTTTAGTCGTATTTCTGAATAATAGCGAGGCCTGCGTCACTAACAGACCTGAAAGCTGCAGCGGTTTATTAGGTATCGTATAATCTCATGCACTTTCATTTCGTGCTTACTGGCGACTCATCAGTAGGAGCCGGTTTTACGCCCTTTTCACATTATATATTTTGGTGAGGAATGTGTGACAATTTAACGATACAACTGCCTATACGAATGTGAATTCAATTATTTACCGAGTTAAGTTCAATTAAAGTCCTTGGGCATGCGAATTAATAGCCAACTCACAATATACAACATATGCTTAGCCTGCAAAGTGGAACAATACAAAGATTTTCAAAATGCCAAGTCTGTACGGTATACCAAACGGATGGATTTAGAGTATTTCACGAAAATAGCGAATTAAAATTTATAGTGAATACCTGTTACCGTTTACCCTTTTGGTTGTATTTGATCGGATTTATTA